>CM076574.1:399931178-400217639 GCA_034641835.2 Pinus albicaulis
TTTTCAATCAATGAGTCAATCTCAAGAACCTCATAAGAGTTTTTCACGTGATATTTTATTCTTATTCTTTTTTCTCTTTTTCCATTTTTAAAACCTTTTCCTATCCTACTCTACTTGAAAAAACAAAATATCTTTCAAGTATAGGAATACTTCCAATGGAGCCATGTGCAAATCAAGATGACAGATAAAATCATGTGTACACTTGAAATACATGCTTTAACGTATACCTGAATATGAGAGACGAATTTCTTTGGCTGAGATTGTATCAACTACTGTTGAAGAAGAGTGTGTTACTGTAACTTAATGATTGTATGGAACCATATTTTAATATAGATTTGATGCCATTGGTTTTATTGTTCATTGGGATCATTAATAATATATTCTTCTACCATGAAATTCAGATCTTCCTCTTTTTGCTGATTATCCTCTTGAACACTTGGAGGATATGATAGTAAACATGAGGGAAATTTCTCAATATTTGATTATGATGTCTGCTCTTCATCAAGTGTACCCCTTGATTCTTTGATCTCCTCACTTGAATCTTCTTCTTTTGGATGTTTTACTTCAATCACATCAATAAAATATTTTTTTTGCAATACATTTCTTGAACTAAGATGAATACCATTTAGATCAAGAGCATATGTTTGGTAGTATTGTACCTCAACATTGTAAGTGGGCTGAGATACTTCATTGCGTGGGTTTGGAAAAGGTGGTACAAATAGTTGAGTGGGAGTAGATCTATGAGATCGATGTGGTTGAGGTTGTGGTTGTGGTGGAGGTGGATGGTAGGGATAGCATGGAGTTGGGTATGGAGGATATTGAGGGAAATATTGAGGATATTGTGGCTTTTCCCCATAAGGTCCTTTCCAACCTTGTTTCCAAGATTGGTTTTGGGGTTGAGATGGCCAAGGTTGCCTAAGAGGTAGTGTGTCCCAATTATTTTGAGATGGATGTGAATAAGCTTGAAATTGTGAAGTAGGTCCTTGCATCATATCAAATTGACTAGGCTTCCCTGGTCTTCTTGGAGCTACATAACATAGCTTCTATGGTGATTGACTTTCTCAATTGTATTCTTGGTAAAATTCCTTAAAACTTGGTAATGATGGACAATATTTAGTAGCATATGATTATGCATGGATACCATAAATATAAAAATCTTATTTTTTCTCATTTTGAATTCTTAAAATTTCTACTTGTTCACTTAGATTGCTAAGAATTTATGTCTTAAAGTTATCAAGCAAATTTGCAAGTTCATCTTGACTTACTAATGTTGATGTTGATTTACTTACTCTTTACCTTCCTCTTGATATGCACTTGCATGTTTCACAAATGGCTTCAAATGATAATTGGTATACATCTCCTTTACTCATGAGATCAAGGAGATCAATCCACTCATCCATAATTTTTCTAAGTAAGAGGGTTTTTAGTGTGTCAAATCCTAAATGATGAAATTTTCCCCTCTTAAAATTATGCGTGAACCTCTCTATTAGATCCTAAAGGTTCTCATCTTCTTCTTGATTCATTCTAAAAATTTATTCTTTAAGATTGTGATATTTATATTTTTCTAGAAATATATTTTTCATAGTATTCCATGATATTATTGAACTAGTATCTAAAATCATGAACCATTTAAGAGATCTATCCTTCAATGTTGCAGGAAACAACCTCAATTTTTGAGTGTGTGATAAGTATCCATAAGATATACAAAGTTTCAAATTCAAAAAGAAAGGTTTATGGATCCTTTGACCTCATACCATGGAAGTTGGGAAGGAAATATGGAGGGGTTCTCTTCATATGCACACTAATATCAATATCTTGAATGGGAAACCCAATAGGATCTTCTTCATTGTCATCATCTCCATCCATTTCTTCTATGCCACCTCTTCTCCTTCTACTTGCAAAAGTGGATAGTGATGTGGCTCTTACTAGCACATGATCAAGTGGGGGGGTCGGTGTTGGAGAGTTATTTTTAAATATTTGCTTTTGAATAAGAATGCTAATGCAATGCAAATTTCTATTTTGAAATGAAATATGCCTAATGCATATATTTTTTGTTTTTGCAGAAAGAAAAGAAATGAATCAAATGGGGAAGAAAACAATTCATACTTTGAAAACTCCTTGGTAACAATGCCAAAAGTGAAGAGCCTCAGTATTGCAACAAGAATTCTACAACTCCAAAGGCTACCAACTTTAATTATCAACCCAGGGTTCATACAAACTTAAGAGGTATCAGAACTATGTGGGAAAAATACAATGTGTCCTTATTTGGTTGATATGATGTAATGGAGTGAATATTATGAAATCAAAGCCTAAACTAATTTAAAAATGGAAGTGTTGCTTTGAAAAAAAATTAATCCTAGGAAAGAACAACAATTTGTAATTGAAATCCTAAAAGCATGAATTCATATAAAAAATGCCTAATATGAAGGTCCTAAGTGGTGTTTATTCTTCCTCAATTATGGATTTAGATCTTAGGGGTCATGATTCAAGCCTAAGATACCACAACCAATGTTTTGGAGAGAATATGGTCGAGTTTACACATGCTACAAGAGTGCTACAAGAAACTCTGTTTTTGCTATAGGAAAGTATGTTTTGGAAATAAATCACCGAATGACTAAGTAAATCAAATGAAAATGGGATGGAAAAATTTTTGTTATTAAGTATGATGTATTAGGTCTCCATTCCAAGTGGCATCACACCAAAATACCCCTGTTCACACGTGCTAAAAAATAACAGAAAATTACTACTTTAAAAGTTGGAAATTCAATAACTAGTGAGCTAGTTAATCTATCAAATTCCTAACCTAATCAAGTGAAAATAAAATGGGATAATTTTTTTATTAAATTTAACATTATTATGACCTAATACAAGTGGAATCAAGTCAAATGGATCTCATTAACACATTCTAAAAAATAGCATAAATTTACTACTATTTTGCTACAAAGCATTTCCAGAAATCTTATATTCGTGAACTAGTAACCAAATCCAAGTAGATTAATGATTAAGATTACCTTCCAAAGTTATTCCATGGATGAATAATAATTTTGAACCTATAAAAAACCTGCAAAAGAGCTTAATTTTATCATTTAACTCAATCCTACAACAAGAAAAGAAACAATACTGAATACATAAATATGCAAAATAGAAATAAGAGATATGTGCAAATAAGAAGTGAACATAACATAAAGAAATTGTGCAAGAGGGCTATGAGGCTCCTGGGATGGCCAAGCCCAAGGAGGAATCAGAGTCCTAAGGAAGAAACCAAGCCTTATAAGCTTAAAATGACACCAATATTCATTATTGAATCAGTCCAAGTACATCCCTGCAAGAAAAGAAAGTGGAGCTGCTAGAAAACAAATTTTCTCCACAATGAGACTAAACAATACATGGCCCTAGAGGCCAATTCGAATTGGTACTTATACATAATTATGAAGAAGAATTCCCCTTGAAAGGAGGAAGCTTCCCCTCCAAAATATCTCAAATAGTGGATCTGGTTCTGAGAACTAGGAGTTTGCAGTAAATGGCAGGGAACACATTCCTAGATTTTCTCAATCATCAGAGTTCCATAATCTCTCCAGTATTTCTCAATAATTTTGTGATATTTTTCTCATTTATTTTCCAATATTGATCCTTTAGTAGTAGGGAGAAAGTCCCTAAATTATCTCCTTCTCAAAATCTTCATAATCTGCCTAATATTCTCACAATATTCTACAAAAATAAATAATATTAGTCACAAATATGCAATTATCTATAAACCTTCCTAAGAACATATTAAAACATAAAAAAAATAAAAATTTAAGTGTAGAAGGATAGATTTAATATATATTTTATGTGCCTAAGAAAGGTTAATGGGCCTTAATTTATGTCTAATTTAGAGGCCCATCACATCGCAAGTGGGAAGAATATCTTCCACTCGTATAGTTCACCGAAAACAATGGGTACCCAGATTCATTGAGGATGCGTCCATTTGAGGCTATGTATGGGCGGAGTTGAAACACTCCTATCTGCGGAGTGATATGGTTAATAGGGTATTGATTGGACAAGATATGTTGGAAGAAATGGAACAATAAATGCAGGTGATCAAGAAGAACTTGAAGGGATCAGGTGTGCTTGCATATCAATCCCAAGAAGAAATCCTAGCAGATTGGATCATGTGCCAAGTTGGCACCACGGTTTTGTGGACCCTTCAGGATCATTGAGAGGATCAGACCAGTGGCTTATAGAATTACACTACCTTCCACAATGAAATTCCATGATGTTTTTCATTTATCTTAACTTAATAAGTATGTTAAATATGTTGATCATGTGATTGGCTGGTCTATATTACAGGTGGAACCCGATGGATAATTCCAGCCAGAGCTTTAGTGTATATTGTAGAAAAAGGTGCTCATGCTCTATAATCGAGAAATAGAGCAATTTAAAGTGCAATGGAAGCATTTTGGGCCCAATGAAGCTACATGGGAGATGGCGGATCATATGCGGGCCATGTATCCTTGTTTTTTGGTTGAGGCAAATCAATTTTGGTGCGATGTTGGTTTTGTTTAGCACATGTTTAGGTGATGTTTTGATTTATGTTTTGATGTAATGTTTGGATGTATGTACACATATATATATGGATGAAAATACCGCCATGAACTATGTTATAAATCTCTAATAAGTGGTATGGTGTCATGTCATTATAGTTGTCATGTTTTTATAATGTCATGTTGGTTTGCTTTTCGGCAAGGTGATCATTGTAAATACTACATCGAGCTATGTTATAAATCTCCATGGGTAGTATGGTTTATTTTCAGTGGTTTTGCTGAGGAATATGTTTGGTTGAACACCGAGGACGGTGTCCACCAAGGGGGAGGGTTCTGTAACAACCTTGGTGAAAATTCCATGTAATAAAAGTAAAAATAATAACCATGGTTGATGGGACACTTATTCCAAGCTGAATGTTCAGAAAAACATTCTAGGGGATGTAAATTTGGTTTATTATGGCTAAGGAAATTGCAAAAGGAAAAGGAAAAGGCTTTGGAAAAGCAAAATGGCATTTTTGGCACATTTATTTATTAAAATAATGGAAATTAGGAGAAAAGGGAGATGAAAGGTCACAAGTTGCACGTGAGGAGGAAATTGAAGGAAAATAATGGAAAATGAAGAAAATAGAGGCCTCTTCCATAAAAAGGCTTATGAGGATCAGCTGGTACCTTTTGTCAGTGCATTTTTTGGATCTCTCTCATTATTCTCCCTCTCTCACTCTTGGATACTTAGAGTTTTTGGAGAATTTTGGCTTGGAGAAAGAAAGGAAAGAAAGCATGAAAAATGATGAATCAAGAAAGGAGGAGCATGAATCAATCAACTTCAATAGAATTTTTGGCAGGTATCAATTTTCATGTGTATTTTCCTTGCTAAATTTGGCATGAATGGTATTGCATGTGGTTTCTTGCTGTCTTGGAATGGGTTTTTCTAGGTGTGACAACGTTTTCATCCCAACCTTGCCATTTCTGGATAGCCATGGTGTTGTGGAGTTATCATGTTTTGGTTTAGCTACGTTATTAGATGGATTCGAAGATAAGTGGGGTGGATCTCTAAATTTATAGAACGCATGGCCTAATAACCCCTGAACCATACTATGGGTTTTGGCGAAGTCAGATAGTGTGTTTACTCGATATGCATATGAAACCTTGACCGATGAATGGAAGGATATACGGTGAACCGTAGAGGTGGTTTTCTCTCCATTCAAGCCTAGGAATCCCGGGTTTGGGATTTTGGTAAGCCTGGAGAGTATGTATTGGTTTATGGCCTAGTGACCCATGATTCAGACCGTGGGTTGCAATATAGCCTGAGAGACTACGAGACAGGAAAATTCCTCATGGTTTAGGTGGAGAGAATTCAATGATATCCATGCTTGTGGTTGCCTAGTGATCGGGTGTAGATCACGATAATCTTGGTTTATGATTGATGAGGGTGAGGTGGTTTAGCCTCATGATTCCCTAGTTGGTTTTTCGGTTTGAGTCCCACATTCATGCTTGGAATATGGCACAGGGGTGATTGGCTGAAGAGAGATTTGGCTCAGCCAATCTATGGTTAGGTGGAATGTGGAAGTCCCACATCCGATTGGTTTTTACACTCATTAATGAGAAGCTCATTCCTTTGGTATTTGGTATGAAAATGTACTAGTTATTATGTGGATTTCATTGATGTTATATCCATGGTATTTCTGTTGCTATTATGTTGGTTATAAGCTTGTATTTTATCATTGATGATGTATAGCTCTATCTATGTTTTTGCCTATAAATGAATATATAATGTATCTATGGTCAAATATATTGTATTTCAACTTATGACATAAGGGAGTAATGATTCTTAGCGATTCTCAAATAAGTATTAGACCCCCATGTTTAATTATGTTGTTTCTACCTATAAACGCAATCTTTGTGACAGTTTGACGAAATGCCTATCATGGCTAGGTGGGTTCATATGAGTTCCTGATGATGTGATTACTTCCATGTATTTTTTTTAATGTTATTTATCCTCTCCTGAAGTTACAGGAAGTTTTGGGCAGTGACCTGGGCTCAGGGGCTGAAAATTTGGCACAAATCCCAGAGCATTAGGCACAAAATTAATTATTTGGGGCCTTGGCTGCTACCTTTCCAAGGCTAGCATGTAGATAAGGGTTGATAGTTTCTCCCTTTCCCTTATATGCCCGTGGCTAAGGCTCAAGAGGGTGAAAATCCAACCCCCCTTAATTTTTCAGGGGTATGGGAGGGTGGTTTATCTCCTGGAGGGATTGTTGATGTTGTGTAAGGTGTGTTTGTCGTGTTTGTGTCAGTTCCACTTCATTAAGGTAATATAGATGGTTAAATCTCATATTATTAGCCTCTCGTCACATGTTTACCTCAGTTGGTCGGTTACTTGGGTGGACGTGGGAAGAGGGTGTTACAGCTTGGAGGTGTCGAGCGCTGGTTAGGATCTACTGTAGGAGGCCACAACGAGGAGGCACCTAGCCACTAGTCTAATAAGTGACCCAAGGAGGGATAATCATAGTGAAAATAAGCCTAGTAAGGCCACCAAAAACAAGGTTAAAGGGCTAAGAGGTTAGTGAATATATGATCTAGTGCACCTAATCTGAATGGAGGACAAATCCATATGTAAAGAGTCAGATCTAGAAGGCCACAATTGTTTTGTGTTAGGGTCGAAGGGGATCGAGCCCTAGAAAACAAATATTTGTCTATTTAAGAGAAAATATGAGGAGAGTTAAGGATATCTTAACATAAATGATAAAATATGTGAGAATATGGTCATATTTGTGAGTTGAGGAGAAGATCTAGTGGACCTAGAGGGATTGGAAAGTAATGATTGTGAATTTTATTAGATAAAGGAGTTGTGAACAACAAAGATGTTGAAAAGGACTACAAACAATCCAAGGATTGTGAGTTTAAGGACAAGCTCAGGTATGCACTTATTTTATTGGGAAGATTTAAGATCTAAAGGATCAGAATTCCATCCCTAGATGAGACAAAGGAAAGGCTGTGTATTTTGTTCATTTGTATCAGAGATCTAAAGGGCCATGATCCCTAGTGTGGGAGGCCTAAAATTTTATTGTTAATTTACTAATAACAAGCCTAATTTCGGTCGATATTTTTGTGTTTTCTTGTTGATTTCACAACTAATTTATTATGTTATCTGAAGTTTCTAGTTATGGATTACTATTGTGTTTATGTTCTAAGATCTGTTATAGACCAAATCTAGGGCCTAAGAAAAATTAACAACTTGCTTGTAAATATGCCTTTTAATTGAGGAGGACAATTAGACATTCTAGAGAGGTTTGTGTAGCCTTAATAGAACTAGGTTTCTTTGATGCTTACATGGAGGCTTGGAGTTAATGTGGGGATGCCTAGTTTGTGTCAATGATCATGTAGGTGGAATGAACCCGAAAAGGAGAAAATGGCATAGGAGGAGAAATGGAGTATATGTGGGATTTTGGTGGAGGAGAATGGACACATCTTGTGTGGAAACATCACCTTGCTGTGTAAAAAGTCAACTTGGATCATGACATGTGTATCCTTGGAGTGTAGCAATTCACTTTTGTGGGCCTACTTGTTTATATTAGGCTTCTTGTAAGGGTTTCAAGCCATTTGTGTATTACTGGATGCCTTACCTATATACATACATACATACATACATACATACATACATACATACACACACACACACACACACACATATATATATATATATATATATATATATATATATATATAGAGAGAGAGAGAGAGAGAGAGAGAGAGAGAGAGAGAGAGAGAGAGTCCTTTATTCACATATTGTTGTTCATATTTTGTTTAGAGATTGAGTGTAGAGTTTCATGAGGAATCCCTAGAAAGGATGTAGTTAGATGAGTGATTTGATCCTTGTCTCTTGAGTTTTATTTTTTTGTACATTATCTCTCTTGTCTTGGAGGAATTAGGTTTTCTTAGAGTACTTGAAGTATCTTGAATACTATTGTTAGAATTTAATCCCTTGAAGACATAGATATTAAGGTTATTTTATTAAACCATAGGTGGTAATTATAGAAGAGGAGAGAAAAAACATCTTGCTTGGAGCCAAGGAGCCTTGCTAGTGGGATACTAGTTTGTGGAGGATGTTTGGTGGAGCCATAGTTTTTCTTGGTTTTTCCTAGCTAGGGTTTTGGAGAGCTAGAGGATTGTCTTAGCCTTGGGACAAGGCTATGGTATGAATTACATAAAATATTTCATATTAGTTTAAAGCCTCATTATATGAAAAATACAATGAGTAACATGGGTGAATCTTCCATGTTACTCGTTGTCTTGGTCACCTAGTGAAGCTTTGCACTAAGGTACAAGATTTTTTTGTAACAATACATGCATGGTTTCATCCCTTGGAGACTTAGAGATTAGAGTATTGTGATTAAAAACTAGGTGGTAATTTTTTAAGAGGAGAGGAGAAACATACTTGGATCCAAGGAGCAAGAAGAAACATCTTGATTGGAGTCAAGGAGCCTTGCTAGTATCATAATAGTTTGTGGCGAATCTTTCATGGAGCTAGAGTTTTTCATGGTTTTTCCTAGATAATATTTTATAAAGCTAGAGGATTCTACTAGCCTTGGGACGAGGCCTTGGTATGGACATGTACTTCATATTTATCCATATATATGAAGTTTCCAACTATCTTAAATTGTCTCAATCGTAGATTTTATGTTCAACATCCATTATCATATGGGTTAGGTAATTTCCAACACTAATTTGTCATGTTGATTTGACACAACTAAAGGTTGAAATTTTTAAATGGTTTAACATTGATATGGAAGATAAGACATCAGGTTTAGTGTTGCAAATATGAATTAATTGCAATGAATCCAAATTTTATTTTATGCTTGGATAGTTGATTGCAATTGCATATCCTTACTCTTGACATAAAATAAAAATTACTCTTGACTTGAATAGTTGATTGGGGCTGAAGTGAATTGAAATATTGTCCATTTTTTCCACTGTAATTTATATTTCAAATCCACCCTAAGGCTGAATATTCATAGGGTTGGATCTAGAAAACCTTTGATGTGATGTGAAATTTAAAAATTGCATTAAAAAGTTAAAATTCCAAATATTTTACAAATGATGATGCACCTTTTACCCTTCATGTCATTAGGGATACATAAAAATTTGCGTAGTATTTATGACCACCATTATAAGCCCAAGATCACAATTCAAAACAAATTCAAAAACCATGTGAGGCTTTGTATTAGGTATCCTAGGCCTTGTGTCTCATTATTGGATCTATATCTTGTTATTTGGGTTGGACCATCACTAATCCCTTGAAATACACTTCAGGTTCCTTTCCTCTTGTATAGAATTTAAGGGCCTTATTGATCTCTCTTGAGGGATGATGGTTTTTTTAGAGCCTTCATTTGTAGGGGTTTTTGTCAAGGCAAATCCCCTTTGCAGATAGAGGCGATCTCGCTGGCCCTAGAGTGGGTCTAGCAACACGAGATTTTTTCTAAGATAAGATTTCTTAACTAATGCTTACAACGCAAAGAGGAAAGATACATAAATACCTTTTTCCAATCGCTATCCTTGGATCAGTTGACGTTGACCTCGATCCACAATCCTTGTAGGCCCGCTTTCTGCTACTGATGGCGCGTGAATACCTGTGGATGATCGGGAGACAACAAAAAACGTGATACAATATATAATAAATGTAAACACTAGCTATCTAGAAGATCAAGGAGCACCATAATATTTGCATAATCACGTAGACAAATATAGAAAGCAAAAATCAGATGTTATTATTGATAAATTACAAAAGGAGAGCTTACAACCAGGCCTTGATGTTAGAGGCATCCTTAGGTGAAAATTTGAGTACTTCACCCAGCTCAAAAGCATTCCTTCTATCGTGCACTTAGCCTTAATCACGATTCAAGCATGCGAAGGGATGAGAGTTCAAACGAGTCTAACAATGATCAACCAAGCTCTAAACTTGGGGGAATTAGGGATGTGAATTTATAGCAAGGAGAAGGAGGTTGGGAGGCCATGAAAGGAGGAGGAAGGCCCACTTTCTAAGGGATGTTCCCCCATGGATGAGATCAAAGCTCCAAAATGAGAGAGCTCAACCTTATCATCTTTATTCAACAACCAACTCACTGCCCTTGAGCTGCTAGAGGTCAAGGCTTCTCCTCCATTTGAGGAAGTACTTCCAGAAAGGGATCAACGTGGATTTCCAATAAATTAGGGTGTGGAAAACACTGGTCCAAAACTAGAATAAGGAAATCAGTGTGGTCATGGCACTAGGAAGGGCGCTGACCCAAGAAACTAGGAAATTGACCAAGTTTCTAAAGTAATATTTCAAGGAAGTCTTGTTTGGATCTTCAAGGGGATACGTCAACATATTTCTTGATGATGGAAACATTGCACATGATTCGTCACGGGGAATTTCAGGATCAGGAATGGGAAAACGAGCATGGTGAAAAATTTCTGGGTAACAAATGCCCCTAGAAGCATGAAGGAAGAACAAGGAGTGATGGTTGAAATGCTTTATGAACCATGGCAAAGAACACAGACCAAATCCAGAGAACCTGCCAAATCAAACACTTATAATATATGACATCTCTAATATAAATATACCTAATCACATGGTGTTGCACTAGGCATCAAATTACACACGAGCCCATGGTATGGTCACAACCATCCATCTAAAAGAGATCATAGAAATGGATCCACGATATAGAGGTAGCCATCCGTATAGACAGGATCATTAATACAATCGTGAATACTCAATAAATCCACTCATCCTGGACCAAAAATTAGATGTGACCTAGGGTCTTCATGACGATCTCAATCAACCCAATGTACAAATATAGCCATGTCAATGAACGTGTTGGTGTCGAACATGGTAGAAACCACCTGATTACCAGTCAATGATGAAAACCATTAACAGGCACGAGAGAAACCACTAATAATTACGATGGACCTCAAGGTACAATAACACAATCTACAAGTGTGAATAGATGTGTTGAAGTCAAGCACTTGCAGAATCATTCGATCAAAGGCCAATGATGTGAACCTGTCGTCGGACACAAAGAACTTGCCATTGGGGTATGCAAGCTCCAAGGTACTGAAAGAAGTCTCTAAACCACTTTCTCGTATAATGAACTGAAGTCAAAAAGAAGTGATTCTTCAAAGGAGGGCCATAAGGATTCCCACATCATCGACACGAAACAAAAATTTTCTTAAGATTATATGATTTATTTAGGATTGTATCAGAGGAGGTCAAATATGTAGAAGGTGTTTGACATAAAGGAATTCTCTTGAACATATTGGTGACACAACTACGGAGGGTGGAAACATTTGAATAAAATAGGATCAGAGGTCATGTTGAAAAAATTGGTAATCAGATGAGAGGCAAACATATTCCCAAACCCATGGAGGCAAAGTGATGAATGTAGGATGTACCCAACCCGACATGAACTACAGACAAGTGTCATGCTCAAGAGCGACAAGCTTCCCAAAATACACATAAGACATTCACTTTCAATTTTCCCCTATTATTGCTAACGAGTACCTCTTTATTTTTTATAGCGACCGTGAAGAGGATAGCATATGTTGAGCATGTAAGTTCATTCTTCGAATGAATCAATCCTAGTAATTTTAACGATCCCTAGGAAGGAGGATCTCGGTCTCGTCATGGTGACAAGTCTTTCGTCATTTAATATTTAACGAGTCCAACAAAAGGTAAACTCATAAAATTTTCATGTTTAGGGAGTTTTTAAAGAAACAAAAATGAAACTCCATCATATCACTTTTTGTAAGTCATCTCTCGAATCCGAAAAGGTAGAAAACTATGTCCGATAGAACCTCTTGACAATGTTCGATCAAGGTATTCATTTTTTGTAAATATTGAACCTAAGCTCGAAAAATGGGTAAATGTATATTGAGATAACGTCAATTCATTCACTTTAACGAGTTCAAGAAAAGTACACGACAATATTTTCATTTTTAGAGAGTCAGAAAAGAGCTAAAAGTTGACTCAAGGGGGGTTCCTTTTTCATAAACGTTTAACGAGCTCTAAAAAGAGATAAAAGTCAACTTGTTTGCATCGGAAATGATCATTCGTAGTGTGAAATTCATGTACTGCACATAAATAACAAATTTCATAGATATGGAGGAAAAATATTAAAATATTGGCAATTTTTTTTCAAAAATCTATAAATATACCAAAAAAAAAATCATTTTCAACTTTCCATATTTAGAAGAGAATTTTGTCCATTATCCCTCTGAATTTAAAATTAGCGGTGCGACCAATCCAGGACACCATTCATCGATCCTTCTCTGTGAGGTAAGAGCTCTAAACCTCCTTGGAATTTTCATCTTGTTCATTTAGCATTTATTTTTTAGAATTAGGGAGTTTAGGGATGCTATTTCAAACTTTAAAATCGCTAGCGACCAACGCAATTTCGAGCTATCAGGGCCGTTTTGGTCATGCTTAGCCCATTAGGGCAGCTCACCACCAATGTCGAATTATTTCAAACAGTCACGTTGGCCACAATGAAGATTTTAAAATGGAAAAATCTCCCAACTCCACCATTAACTTCTAAAAATTCTTCCATGAATGCTCCTAATAGACCATTTGGAAATGTTTTGCAGTTTCTTTCAGAGAAGATGCTGGTTGAATGGAAAGAACGAGGCCATGAGGTGGAAGACCACCAATCCTTGCAGGACCAAGATTGCATCAATGCTTTGCGCGATTGCAGATTGTTGAAATTCTTTAAAACATCCGGCTTGAGAGCTCAACTAGAGCTTCTCCACTACTTGAGTAGTATCTAGGATGTGGAATAACAACTGTTCATAATTGGGGACCAAGAACTTGAGCTAGATGTCATGGACATCTATTTTATCACTGGATTGTCTAGGTGAGGAGAGAGAATCCAACTCTCAGGGACTCGCCGAGGGGGTGAGAGCATGAGCATGCTCATCCAAAGACACTATCCTGGGGCACAAAAGATAGAGTGGGAAGGTAGACATATCTTCCATCAGAGTTATCCCTCTACGCACGATACTGCATTGTGTCACCAGATTGGTAGGAGCCCAGGCGTTGCATGAGGCAACAAAATCATAGTTCTAGTATGCAGTGGATTGCTTGGCACCAATAATGTTCAACTGGTGCAAGGTGTTGCTGGCTAACATGAAGAGCTAGCTAACCAAGTGCAAGACTGGAAGAATGAAACAGTTCAGGTACAGGTCAATTCTGGTGACCTTATTTCTGGAGAGAGTACCCTTGTTCCAGTATTAGTGGTTGGAGATTGATGATCCAGCCTTGAGGGATCCAAGGCTGGTACGATGGCGTGACATAATGCCCAGACAAGGAGGAGGGAAACATACACATTTCCACACAACCTTATTTAGTTGGCTATGGTGACAGCTGATCATAGTCGAGGACTACGCCTATGCCGACATAGAATTTAGCGGAGATCCAGATATTTCGATCCCACCAGACACATAGTGGACCAATGCAGGTAAAAAGTGTTTTTTAGAAATTTTTACTTTTTACTTTTTAATTTTTTGTTATATGTTCTGACACATAAACTTATGATTTTTTTACAAATATGGTTCCATAGAGACCTCCCGTCATGTCCCCGATTACATGGAAGGTACCACATCCAACAGAGGATGCTCCTTATGAGGAGGGAGTAGACACATTAGCGGAGCTGGAGTGGAATCTGGTCAACATAACACGAGGCATCCCAGAGTATCCCACATTTGATGAGATCCCACTTGTTTTCAAAGACATATTGTTGGGGTTCTAGGAAGACTGCGTCAATTAATCTGGTGATTAATTCAAGCGGTCACCTGCTATCACGAGCACCATGTGGGTGGATAACAGCCCTGTTTATACATTTTTGTACTGATGTAGGCTCGAAGAGCCATTATTGTAATAGAACATATATTTTTTGAGGTTTTGGATGTGACACACTTACAGACCGATATATATATTTTTGGAACGGGGTCTCCTAACAAGCTGCGAAACTGGTCCATTTTTTATATTTTTGATTATATTTAGTCTAGCACAGGGGTTTTGGGGTAGGTTAAAGGCCCGAACACATTGTAATGGGTGAAAGGGTAAACTAGGGGTCCGAAAACCATTGGTTGCGGACCATAGGAAAGTCTAGGCTAGATTGTTATAAATAGAGATGCATTTTGTATTGTAAAGGATAAGAAATAATGAGCTATTGATGTGATCTGTTGTTTAAGCTATCTGTTTGAGTTTTGGGGAACATAATCCTACTGGCTTTGTGCGGAGATCCAAGTCCAGCTGTGTGCGGACCCTGCTGCTGTGTGCGCAGGTTGGGAAGGGAATTGTAAGGAAGAATTGATGAATGAATGAATGCGAAATATTGTTAGAGAACTAAATCTGTGAGTTCTTTTGTGTGAATTGCTGATAATTGTTGTGTTGTGCATTTTCTATCTTTTAGCTACGAAGATCTGTATAACTAAATGCTTGGATCTAGATATATTCTACTCTATTTATGTAATGCTGTGTTGATGTTATAAAAAGCATATAACTATAGATATAGTGCACGTGGATGCGAATAGAAACTCTGCGCAGATCAAGGTAATATGGGAATTACAAGATCTAGCGCAGCTTTGCTTGCCTTACCCTTCCTTTCTTAGGGTACAGAAACCTGGTTCCAGCACCCACCCATACTAATTCGGGTGAGAATTTGACCTACGCAAGCAGGTCACTGCCGAAAGGGCCAGTAGTATAGGGGTTTGTTGGAAAATCTTGCACATCGAACCTGGGTTAGGACCCCTCAAGCCAACAAATGGTTCCATTGCTAGGACCGGAAGAAGTATGAGAGAGGAATCGGGTAATGACAAGAGAATATTGGTAGCCGAAAGAAAAGAGATCGAAGACTGGTTCGAAAGACAGAACCAAGAGTTCGTAGTAAAAGAAAATCGTAGTGAGGAGTTAACAGCGGAAAGGTGGAAAAATAGGTATGTCCTTACTGAAAGATACGAAATATTCATTGTTACCTTTGCGATTGAACTCCAGGAGTGGCTGGTTAGACTGGTGGAATTCTAGAAGTGCTGGAAGGACAAGCGAGTCACTCAGTGGACCCCAGAACTGCTCAAGCAGCTGGAAAAAACTGGTAATACTATCACGCGCATGGTAGATCACTGGGTGGATAGTGTGCTAGGCGGATTTGTGACGGAATTTGCCATTGATTAGTTTGTATCATACTTTGAGGCCGAACGACGATTCTTCAAAGGGTTCCGGGGAAAATTTCTGAGAACGTTACCATTGCTGACTAAGAAATTGTTGTGCGAAAAGAGAATTTTGTGTAGTCATACTAACTGAATGACCTTGGATCTAGACGGGAGTGCGATGCGCAGCGGTAAATACTATCGAACCAACTTGGATGGAGGGATATCTGCCTATAATATGTTACAAGAACCATCTGTGCAAGATCCCCCAGCTACATCGCCACCCAGGCTGCACAAAGGTATGAATTCACCCATACCACCACCCCCCCTAGACAGCGATATGGTTGCGCACCTGAAACTGCCTACCTTCAGGGGGGTAGGAGACGAGGATATGGACCAGTTTTGGTTCATCGCAGACTCTGTCTGGACTACACAGAATGTGGCAAGTGATACAATAAAAAAGGCGCAGCTGTCACTGGCCTTTGAAGACAGGGCCCTGGACTAGTATATGCACTACATTTCCCAGAATGGAAGCGCATCCATTCAAGATATCAAGGACGCTTTGAAACAAAAATTCTGAAAGCCAAAATCTTATTCCCAGCTGGTAGCAGAAGTGAAGGACTTTAAACAAGGTGCATCTGAATCAGTATGGGAGGCTGATCAGTGATTAAAGAAGGCAATCACGGAAGGAGGCTTCGAATATGATGATAGACAACATACTGAATGGTTCATCGCTATGCTTTTACCTCACCTCCACACACCAATGAGTCATCAAACCTTCGAGTCATAGGAGAAAGCTGTGGAAGTTGCTATGAAACTAGAAGCTACACCTCAGGAGGATACGACAGCAGGGGTACAGAAAATCTAGGAACAACTGGGGGATATGCATATGGAGATACAAAACCTGCGAAAAGAGCGAGGAAAGGATGGCTGCACAGATCTTTGGCGCATACGATGCCGAGTGTCTGGCCATACGAAGGATCAATGCCCTCTATTGACGGATTACATACAAGCAAGAGGACCTAGTCTGATACGCCCATGGGAAAGTAGGGAACCCGTCCTGTTACAACCAGGTTCAAGTGGACCTGCGCTATGGTGCGATGATTGTCAGGTGGCAGGATTACATGATACGAACCATTGCCCTTGTCTAGGTGATTATGTCCCAGAGCTAAAGCAACAATGGTGCTGATTCTGCCGATCAGTGGGACATGATGAATAGAACTGTCGTACTTATGACTTAATGATGGATCGTGGAAACTTATATAGGGTACAATCGAACCCTGCATCGTCGAGACTTTTTGCGCACTTTGGGGGATCACCGGCCCGAGGTAGAGGAGGTTGGGGAGGAAGCGTAGGGCGAGGACGTGGGCAACTAATATATTATAACTGTGGAGAAATAGGTCGCTTTACCAGAGAATGCCCAAATCCCACCAAGCCATTGTGCAAATATTGTAGGCAGCTGGACCATGAGGTAGAGGACTGCCCAATTTTAATAGCCAAGATGTAGGAAAAGCAACCCACCCCTATGCAAAACGTATAAAGAGTTAAAACCAAGCTAAGAAAGGCGGATCCAAGTGTAAAATTCATGACACGTAGTGGGCTGGTCACCCAAGGAGCCAAAGAAGAGCTTGCCTCTTGGGAAGGAGTGTATTTCAAAGAACAAGCACCACTGGCAGCCCCCGTGCAACCTCAGATAGAAGAAGGAGTTGAACCATTTTTTAAGGCATGTCTAAAGTTACTAAGGAATCTGCAGGCCGTCGGTAATCGCCAAGCACTACTGAATACCTGCGCAGCTTGGCCCAATTTGATCCCTGAAACCAAGGATGTACACAAAATATACAGCTATAAAAAACACACTGGAAGAGAGATGCGATTAATTGCGTAGATCGGTGATTATGAGATGGATCAGGTTATCTTAGTTCTTGGGTCGGATGCGAATGTATTGCCAAAGAAGACATGGAAAGTAATGGGGGAACATACATTGGAATGGTCCACCATCCAACTGCGAATGGAAAATCAACAGAAGATCATCCCTCTGGGTAGGTTACCAAAAGTTGTGGTTGACATCGCAGGGGTAAGGGTCCTAGCTGATTTTGAAGTAATAGAAATTTTGGAAGACATGGACCCCTATCCTGCGCTCCTCGGACTGGACTGGGCAATAGATATGGGGGGTGTCATCAATATCAAGAAGCACAACATGGTGTTTGAAAACAAAGGTACACATGTCATAGTACCACTAGATCCAGAAGAGGGTGCGCAATATACAGAGCCAGCCTATGAGAATGAGGAATTAGATCACATTTATAAATTAACTGCGCAGGATGAAGATCGAGTTAACCCCATGGATGAAGGAATGCTTTGTTGGAAAAGGACAGTGAATGTTTTTCCGACTCTGATGAGGAGCTGGAAAATTGGCAAGGTTGGTTACATGAGGTCTCGGCGCTTCGATGTCTTCGAACTATTAGGAATTTTCGTCGCATCTCTACCACAGAAAGAAACCTGCTCTGCCAGGAGGACGCAAGTGATAGTCAGAAGCCTGTTGAACCTAAGATTCCCATGGAATGAAGGCTAGGAGCACTACCACTAACAATACTCGGAGCACCTATGCACGAACCGGTATTCTTCACTCAGGAGAAGTATTGGAGTAGGGTGATCCTGTGCATAGGGACCCCAGTTGCCAGATGGGCTCCAAGGTCAGTCGACCTACGCAGATACTTGCTGATGAGAAACATTCAAGGGTGCGATAGAACCTTGCCCGGATAGACTTGCTGGGGTACCACCAATCTACGTATACGTTGGATTACGGACTTGCCTGAATCCACGTGTAACTGCGAGAATGTGCGAACACCTCACGTAATAAATGGCACAAGGACACATGATGCAGCCCTACCATGCAGGGATGTCCTGACCGAGGGAGGAGTGCATGGCTCGAAAATATTGATGGCCAACTTGCAACAACACCTCGCATCGAACTTAATTCAAGGTAAACACAGGCATCGTCCATGGTTTGACATTCCGTGGAAGCGACCTCCGGCACGAAGGACGACCGTCAGCACATCCCAATTTGATCAAAAAGGAATCTTCCAAGTATGCAAAATAGGTGACATATCATCAATACAGCCATTTAGGGTAAGAGTAATCCACCTGATCGATGGTCAGTCTCACGAATGGGCTACTACACCATTAAATAGCTCCGGAAGGTGTGCGGTTGGCTGGGTAACTTCGCACCAGGATATTTATTCAACCTACAACATGCTCCTGCTATCTGCATTCTATTTTTTTGCACTCATTAACATTCTCTGGGATGCCCGTTTTCTTGTTGCTAAGATGGAACCTAACCTGCGAAATGACCCGGTCCCAGGCTGCTTGGCACCTACATATATCATCTTAAGAGGGCCTGGAAATGCTGAGTGCAATCATAGGAGGGGGCACTGGCTTCTGACAGAAAGGCTTGTCTTCGAGCCATGCATAGAAGGAATGATAAGATACAAGGACATGCTGCACCTTCTCCGCAAATCCAGAGCGCCGCCCAGTAGAAGCAATGTGTGTTCACTCCCTTGCACTGCCCTAATTAACAGTCGTGATCCAAATACAGGGGACATCCAAATTGATGTAACGCAGCTATCTCGCACAGAGCTAAAGGACTATCCACTAGAGTGTTGCGAGAGGTTCGCCACCGAGAATGGGACGTGAAAAAGTAGTATGACATACCTCTAGCAGTACGGGACTAGTGGATTGCAGTGGTCACGGATGCCATGCATATTATTCAGGAGCAGCTGATGCAGGGTGCACAATTGGTCAAAACAACTACACAACTATGGACGGCAGTGCAACATCATTCCACTCTTTAGCATATCTAGAAGGAATTACAACAGGCAGAAGTTGCTCTGGACCAAGTCAGAACCTCCTCACCCTCCACCATCTCCGTGTAGCATCTAGCCATTTGGGACAGGATTGAGAACCTTTGCCAAAACAAGCATGTCATCCGAAAATGGTTGAAACCATGGGCCGACTCCGCACTCCAGCTTGCCGAAGACGCCCAGTCTGCCATTGTGCGCCTCCACCGGCTGTTAGAATGGATTACCGTGGCTCCAGATGGCCCTGCCTCCTTGACACTGGTCAACATTGCGCAATAAGCTGCAGACTAGAGTAAGGAAGTGCTCCCACCGCTCCTCTACACTCTGGCCACCTTGCGCATGAAAATCGAAGCCGCACCACTACAGTGACTTGGGATGAGTCACAAGATTGTGTTGGGGGACTATTGGAACGGGGTCTCCTAACAAGCTGCGAAACTGGTCCATTTTTGATATTTTTGATTATATTTTGTCTAGCGCAGGGGTTTTGGGGCGGGTCAAAACCTCGAATGCATTGTAATGGGTGAAAGGGTAAACTAGGGGTCTGAAAACCATTGGTTGCGGACCATAGGAAAGTCTAGGCTAGATTGTTATAAATAGAGATGCATTTCGTATTGTAAAGGATAAGAAATAATGAGCTATTGATGCGATCTGTTGTTTAAGCTATCTGTATGGGTTTTGGGGAACAGACTCCTGCTGGCTATGTGCGCGGAGATCCAAGTCCAGCTGTGTGTGGACCCTGCTGCTGTGTGCGTAGGTTGGCAAGGGAATTGTAAGGAAGAATTGATGAATTAATGAATGCAAAAGATTGTTATAGAACTGAATCTGTGAGTACTTTTGCGTGAATTGCTGATAATTGCTGTGTTGTGCATTTTCTGTCTTTTAGCTGCGAAGAGCTATATAAATGAATGCTTGGATCTAGATCTATTCTGCTCTGTTTATGTAATGCTGTGTTGATGTTATAAAAAGCATATAACTATAGATCTAGTGCACATGGATGCGAATAGAAACTTTTCACAGAACAAGGTAATCTGGGAATTACAAGATCTAGCACAACTCTGCTTGCCTTAACCTTCCTTTCTAAGGGTGTGGAAACCTGGTTCCAGCACCCACCCATACTACTTCGGGTGAGACTTTAACCTGCACAAGCAGGTGACTGCCAAAAGGGCCAGTAGTATAGGGGTTTTTTAGCAAACCTTGCACACCGAACCTGGGTCAGGACCCCTCAAGCCAACATATACACACACACACACACACACACACACACACACACACACATGCTTGTTTCTACGACTATTTATGTATCATGATGATTTCTTGATTTACATATTGCACAAATGTTTATCTAATACATGGTTTTCTAATGAATCTGTTAAAGTATTTAAATGTCATAAAATGTGTTGAGATGTGATAAAATCAAAATGTCTTTCCAACAATCTAACATGTAAATACATACGCAAAATTTTAGGATTGCACACAGAGTAACACCCATTCATTTGTAACACAACGAGATGTGAGTCCAACTTAACAACCAAATCCCTTATCCCAAGATCAATGACGTCCGATCATAGTTCTATCACCGCGCTATATTCGACAACATTGTTAGTTGTCCGACTCAAAAAAATGCCTTATAAATTAATCAACTCGCCATCAGGAGAAAAGGGTTCCCATGTTGCAGAAGATAGGTTTCAAGTGCTATGGAAAGTTCCATAAAAAAAACCAATGTAGTGATTTGAAGATATCTACAAACTAAGTGGAACACAAGGTGAGAAAATGAATCATTTCTGCAAGGCAAACAATCACACCAAAAACAACTCAAAGCACACTAATGAATAACGTAGTAATATACAAAATTTTCACACTTAATATTAAGTGTAATATTTCTTCAGATAGAGCCCATTTCGGGGCTCAACCAAATGAATTCCTTCATAATCAGCTAGCTCATAGGCTCCACATTCCAAAACACGTTGAATAAGATAGGGCCCATGCCACATAGGCTCGAGCTTTCTAGCTCCCAACTTGTCATGGGCTTGGACGTACAACAAGACCAAGTCACCTTCAGAGAACATGCGAGGTGTGACAAATTTTTCAAATCGCACCTTAACTCGTCATTTCTGTGCTTCAATAACTAAAAAAACAAGCCTTTTGGTCTCATCGAGATGCTCAAGGTACAACAAACGTTCCTCTTCTGGTGAAGTACTAGGAAGGAGTTCGATAGCCAGCTTCAGGGAAGGAATCTCACAGTCAATCGAGAGTGTAGCCTCTAGAACAAACAGCAATTGGAATGGTGTGAATCTAGTGGCAGCCTTAGTCGAGGTTCGGTATGCCCACGGAGCAGAGAAAATAATGAGGTGACAGTCTCGCTTGTCCTTCCCAATGGTACGTTGAAGCATAGCTACCAAGACTTTGTTGACAACATCAACTTGGCCATCGGCTTATGGATAGTAAGGGATGGAGTTATCGTGACATAACCCCAACTGAGAAGATATCTTTGTCATCATATGATTACGAAAATGAGTGCCATGATCAGTGACAGTTTCTTTCAGGACACCAAACCCAAATATGAAATGATTTAATAATAATTACACCACAGTGAGACCTTCATTATCATATGTTGGCATCGCCTCGGTCCATTTAGTGAAATAGTCAATGAAAACGATGATATATCCATGACCCCCCGCCCGAGAGAGGGTTACAGGTAATAAAATCAATGCCCCATTTCAAAAAAGGACCGATGGCCATAACTGGGTGAAAGGGTGAGGGTGAGCCGCACTCTTTTCAAGAGAAAATATAGAAATCATGGCATTTACGGACTGCGATGATGCAGTATTTAAAAATATACGGCTAGGAATAACCTACACGAAGGATATTTTGAGTGGTGCCATAACTAGACATGTGACCACTACAAGCCCCAGAGTGGTAGTCATTCAATGATTTCTCAGCTTCCTCGAGAGTCAAACAATGACGGAGGACAAATTCAACACCAGTATGATAGAGGGTGTCCAAAACGATGCAATATGGATGGGATTGGTAGCGAATCCTTCTTCGCTCAGAGTGCGATAGCTCTGGATGATAAGTTTGAGCTTGGAGATATATGATGATGTCCCCATACCATGGATCACAAGTACTAATGATAAAGAGAGTCTCATCGGAGATGGACTCATCGACAGGAGTGGGATCATCCGTAATAGGAAGTTCACAGATCAACTCGGAAAAGACTAGTGATTTCTTTGACTTAGAAATAATGAATTCTAAATCGAACTCTTGTAGGATAACAATCTATTTCGAGTATTTTCCCCCAAGTAACTGACGTGTGAGAATGTAAGTCACGGGGTTGCAATCTGAATTCAATAGGGCCTTGCGCAGGAGAATGAAGTGACAAAAATGTTGAACGACATGAACAAAAGCCAATGCAAGTTTATCTTGTTGAAATTTGCAGCAAGAAATAGTGAAATTGGCATCCAGAAACAACACACACACTAGTGCAGTACCACGGGTCACACAGTGATGGATCCTAGAGACACATTAGTGTGCAACCAATTTTTTTTAAAATCAGAAAATTAATTGTAATATTATCTCAGAACAACTTTGTTACACCATTTGTTGGTCATCTAACCCATTGTTATTAGATGGACCCAAGTACACCATGTAAGACTAATTTTACCCTAAGTAAAATTGCATTCACTATGAAAAATAACTTAGTAAACCACCTTTATTAAGTTGTTTATGGTCTAAACAGGAAACCCCATGAGGAAATATTAAATAAATCTACATTTGTTTGATTTTCCTCAAGGAATAATTAGTTAAATAACAGTTTAATTAATATTCCTGGTTATATTTAACCCAAAACAAAGAAATTAATTAGACAAATCATTATTTATCTTATTATTTCCTAAGAATAATGATTTAAACCTTATTTAAATAATATTCTTTGTTAAATATGACTAAATCACCCATAAATAATTAAATAAATCATTATTTATCTGATTATTACTCAACCACATCCTTAAAATGATAAATAAATCATTTATTTATTTATTATTTACAAATAAAGGGGATTTGACCCAAGCCAGATTTCTTTTCCTCAAACAAATATAATAAAATATTCCATAAAAGTTGGATCTTGGTTGGTTAATAATATTTTAACTATGCACCATTATCTAGACTAACTCAATATTTTGTTATAAATAGAAGGGTTTTCCCATTCATTTACCACCTTTTGTTGCCTAAATATCACTCCGTATCTATACTTTTGGTCTGACTATTGATCCACCATCATAGTCATATTTTTCTACCATTTTTGTCTGGATTTTCTACACCATCAAGAGAGAGAAGTTTTAGATCTAAAGTGCTAAGGACTTACAAGAACCCATCCCATTGAGGAGAACTGGTAACATCCTTCTGTGTTTTCCTCCCAAGTGCCCATAATACAAAATTCATTCAATATATTCTCGTCTTTTCTATTGGATGCATGGAGTAAATCTTGTTTTTTCTACTTTTTAATGTCTTCTAATGCATAGATCTAGATTTTTGTAGCATTTATCTTGATCACCTAACTACAGATCTAAAGATAATGACAACCATATTTGTTGTTAGGGCTGTTGGTTATACTGACTAAAGTGGTCGTTTTAGGTATCTTTAGAATTAGGATTCATCACCAACTGTTGGCGACTCACACGAACTTCTGGAATTACGGCCCAGCTGTGGCCTGCAGTCCTTTGCACATCCGGTGCTTCAAACCCTATGATTTCTCTTCAGCCTCTTCTTTTTCTTTTCTTGATGTTTTTTTTAACCTATAAAACCCTAAAACATTAAAAATTCTAACTTTCGTGTGTTTTTGGACCTGTGCGCGAGTGAACGGACATCGATCAGTAAATTTGAAACGACAATTTTTAAATGCTGTGAGGTGCAGAAGACTAGGTCACACTTTTTGGCCCAAAACACACGTGTTTGGTTCTCGGGGTGCACCTTTCGGCCAAAATTTAGACCTTTCTTTAAAGCAGTCAAAAAGTGAGCTGGACTTTGTGGGGATTTTCTGAAAGTTTTTGAGGTTTATGCCGAGCCTGCAGTCAGTTGTCGGCCTCATCTCCACAGTTTTAGAATTGTACTTGTTTTTTTTGCTCAAATAAGTGGGAACCTAGCCCCCTAGGGCTTCAGTACCATCCACTTCTTGTGGAAGAGTTTTTGTTGTTGCAGGTTGTCTGAAATTTCAGAGTCCTCAACAAATTTTTCAGATCTGATACCTCACCTTCAGATCCGATTCAGATCAGCTTTTTATCCATCCAAATCACCTCATTTAGCTTTGTTTGGGTTTTCCTCTAGGTTTCTCTCTGTTTCCCTCCAGGAGATAGCCTTTCGCCACCTCATTTACAAAAACATTTCCTCTGATTTGTTGTTGTTTTCTGCACCACTTTCTAGCAGATTTGTCCTTTAGATCCCTGTCCCTCCTGACCTTAGATCTATTGGCTATTTTAGTGTGTTTTGATTAGTTTTTTACTCGCCTATAGACTAGTTGTTGAGAGGCCCACCTTCTTGGGTTTAGATTATTGCATTATTAGTTGTTTATTTTCTATTTTTGTGGGCTTATATATTGTCATTTGCAGGTTTATTTGCAGCTATACAGCACACTTTTTCTTTTTCTCTACAAACAACTGGGTTTAAAAATTAAAATTTACACACTTCACACACACAACCTAAGCAAAAAAGGGCTTGGTTAACACTGCCATGAAAAGACTCTAAAACATTGAAATCAATTGATCCTGCACCTCTCTGCCCTTGTTTCGACATTGTAATTAGTTGATCCTGCACCTCCCTACCCTTGTGGTCTCTTTTTCCTTTGTGTCATGTTTGTGTCACCATCATTGTGCCACCAAGGTGTTTATCCCAGAGGCTTCTTGGCCTTCATCCTTAGTTTCTGGTAGGAAGACTTACTCCTCCGCGTAGGATTCAAGTTAGTCCTCCACCGAGTCCGCACACCAACTCTTCTTCTAGTCCTTTGGGTTCTCCTTCTCGTTCTGCCTTCGGTTCTCCCCCTATCACCTTCACCATGTCTGGTACAGGACCTAATCTTTGATGCGCAACCACCCTTTGATACTAGGAATACCACTAGTGGGACCACAACGAACACTACCCCAGTTGCACCCTTGCTCCCCTTCATGGAAGGCCTCAGCCTCCCTGATTTTGACCAGTTTATAAACGACCCTATAAACCGTGACGTTAGTTGACCTGCTATGCCAACGAAGCTCCCTTCCGACATCCCAAAGTTTGAAGGCCTTGCTGGAGAAATCCTTCAAATCATGTTCGACCTTTCCACATGTGGTGTTCGTCTAACTCCATTACCGATGACTTTGTCCGTCTTCAGTTGTTCCAACGAACGCTTACAGGTGAAGATTCTAAGTGGTATGTTGATCAGGCCCATTCCTCTCATACCACCTTTGTGACTCTTGCTCGCGCTTTTTTGTATTACTTCCAGCTTCCCCTTCATTACGACACTGGCACCGAACTCTTGACTTCTTTCCGTCAATCGTCTACGACCCACCTTTCCGATCATGTCCAGGAATGGCGGAGAAGAAAGAGCCTATGTCGAGCTCCTACTTTTGAAGACCGCGTCTACATGGACTAGTTCCTTAGATCTCTTTTTCCACCTATCAGAAAATATGCCGCATCGCACTTTCCTCAAACCGAAGAAGCCGCCCTCCAAATTGCATTAAAATATGACCTGATCTACACTCAATCGGGTTATGTTTATACCATTCTACGATCTTCCAAGGCGATGGGTACCCAGCCTTGCAGGGAATCTCCGTTGTCGATATAGTTGGAGCTCTCTCTAATCTGTATGCTCAGCCTCCCATGGGCTATGGCTTTCGAGGGTGGGGGCGACACCTCTGCCTTTTCCCCCTTAGATAGCATGTATCCGGGGATACGGCATGCCTCCTCTTTTTTCCCAACCTCTGTTTACCACCTTTTGTTACCCAAACTCCTTGTATGCATATCCATGGCACATGGTGCTCACCAACACGCGGCATTAGCACCTCCTCCTCCCTTGCCTTCTCAACCCACACTTGTGACAATCACAGCCCCCTCGGGGCGGTGGCTGCAACGAGGCACGACTAATCTCCCTCGAGAAGAAGAGGAAAGGCACTCCAAAAATCAATCTTCCTTTTGTGTCTTTGGGACCTAATCACGATAATGCTCCTAGCACTATAAACCAACATCAAGGCACTCAACCCAAGTAGGACAGGCCTGTTCGCACGAAAAAGTCCTGTTCTTGTTGTGGTGTTTATGGTCATTACATGCATGATTGTACACTTTTTCCACCGATGCGGCAGTTGTGAGAGTCTCAAGAAACTTTTAGAGGATAGCAATTCATTCCCTTAGTTCCTCCCGATCTTGCACCTGATCCAGCGGGCGTAGCTTGTTGATCCTTTCCCTTAGCAAAAATTTGTGGCTACCCAACCACCTGAAGGTCAGGTGACCACTCAACCTCTTCCATCGGTACCTTCGATTACCAAATTCTCATAATAAACTTTGTTCCCGACTCATCGGTGTTTACATGATGCAATCATCTCGAACTCCTCTCTCAAACGGCTTAGTTTCGGCCTCGTCAGTGACCTCCTCACCCTCTGAGCTTCTCCTAGCCCTTCGATTCAACCTTACGGACCTCCTCCTCTGCGCCCTTTAACTAGTATTCTTGAACCTCCTTACCCTCTTAGAATGTGCCCTCTGAGGCCTTAACCATCTTGGAGCCGTCTTGCCTGGACATTACCCCTTCGGTCAAATACCGTTCCTAGCTCCCCCCCAAGGAGTGTACATGATACTTGTCATGGCTACCCTCTCTCTTCCTAACCTGACCCTTGGGATTCCCGTCTAGTACCTTGATCCTCCAGCCTCTACTCCACCTGGTCAACCCAAACCTTATCTTGCTTTGACCCCAGTTCAACCGGTTCCCATGACTTCTCTCGCTGCTCCAGTGCCTCATCCACCTCAATAGGAACCACCTCCTGTTGCAAGTTGTGATAAGAAGGCCAAATATCACAAGGGCATCCAAAGGACAAAGCTACCACGACTGGCCTTGTACTTCCTCCTCTCGGCCTCCATAGCATACCATCCAGTGTGCTTTGTGTGATGTTGTCGATCATGCCACCCATACTTGTTCGAAGTTGCCTCACCTTAAGTCCATGGTTAATGAGACATTTCCAGAGTCTGATATCGAGAGGTATATGTCATTATACCCGATTCAGTCTCTAAAATAAAGTCTTTATGCACAAATCACCCTTGTTCTTTGTGTGATTTCCATGGCCACTATACTCACCTCTTTCTTCGCCTTGAAGAGTACCGCTCCTCTTTGGAAGTGGTTCGCCAAATCGAGACCAAGCACAACGAGTCCACCACTCCCTTATTTTTGCATTTTGCTTCAGCAAAACCAGAGGAAACGAATTCTCCCATTGACATTCCTGTTATAGCATCATTTCTCACCTTCACATGATTCATGATTGCTTATATGGTTTTGGGCACCCATTCCTACAGACTTGGACAAATTCACTTAAAAACAGTGTAAAAATCCCCATACGCGACTATGCCCGTACTTTTCCGCGTGTATACGCGAGTCCAGCTGCACTTTTCCGCGTATGCCATTAAAATTATGAAAAAATATATAAAAATTCCCTATTTTCGGGCTGGGTTGATGGTTACTCGGGTAGTTCAACCACCCCAGCACGTGGCCAACTGTTTCCAACTGTTGAAACTACTTGGAGGGAGTATAAAAACCCCTCATGTGTATGGCCTAAGGGAGAGAGAGAATTATTGATATTATACTCTGTTGGTATTCCCTATCCAAGTCTGATTCCCCGTGCCTCTTGCACTTTCCCAGTTCATTATAGGAAACCCTTGTTTCCTTGAGATGCACATCTCCCTATATGTCATCTCGTATGCACTAGTTTGGAAGGAGTCTTAGCGAGGCAAGGGCTGGACGGATCCGGACGACGGTCTGCGAAGGCAGTGGAAGGATCAGGTGATCTCTCCACTCGTTACTTTTGTACATGCTATTTATAATACAGAAGTACCATGCTGTTCCCGAAATAAACGTGTTAGTGTATGCTTATATGTATGTGAAAATTGTTATTTAAGCATTCATTATGATCTATTTAATGTTTTATATGGATTTCACTAACATTTAGAGTAGATATATGCTGTACAACCAGTTCTTCGTGCTTGTTTCTTCTTGTCTTTCAGGTTAAGAGGGAAGGACGGTTGCTGGGGGTTTGGACCCCGCGGGATCTGCTTCAACCGTAGGACCTACGGGTAACTTCCTCATTCTACTCTATTTAGTTTTTCATGAACATGTATGGTTGTGTGAGTCCTTCACAAATAGCAGCATGCCCACACCTCTGTCAGGAAGTTGTAACCCAGCAGAACCTCTAGGTGATATTCTGAAACTGATTCCCCCTCCTGATGTCGAGATGACGGAGCCTTCGTCCACCATTTTCTACCTATCATCATCCATGAGACCCTCAGTGGAAGTCCCCTTGGAGACTTCCCCTGATGTTTCGCTTGACCTCCCTTCAGCGATCACCCTGGGCTCAACATCGGTAGATCCTTTATCTACTTACTCTTTTGTCACCACTTGTGATGATGCACATGTGAACCTCTCTTCTCATGATGATGAGTCAGGTAGCTTCACCGCGTTAGGTGGTCTTTCTTCCACCAGTCACCTCATCTTCTATTACGATGATGACATTATGGAAGTAGTCACCACCCCTGACTTTATCTATTCCCCCTTACATCGAACCGATGCATTCAAACCACATACACCTTGTGGCCATTACATTGACACCCAATGTTTGGGTAAGGGGGCACCCATATTTGAGAGACCAGGAGAAGAAATTCTCCACAACTCTCCTAGTGTATCCGTTCGTGTCGACTCTAATACCATTATTCTTCCACATTTAGAAGAACCTATAGAGTCCCATATCACTTCAGATCACTCTAGGGATGATACCCCTCATCATTCCTTCATATTACATAAACAACCCAGTCCCTTCGACATTGTTGTTGACCACCTGTGAGTTTTCTGGGAGAGCACAAGTTCATTATCTCCAAATACTCTCTTTGGGATAGTGACACCATGTATGCCAATCTAGAAACTTAAAGTCCATTTGATTCATATATGCAGTACCAAAAGATATTGGTAATTCTCCATTCCCTTTCTCAAACTGCATAACCATAAAAAAATAAATGGCGCACCACATCATTAAAATCTGTTTAGCTTCCCATTTTTTCTAAATACATTTTGGCATGACCACAACATGCTTGGGGACACCTATGCCCCTCAACCATAAAAATCCCATATCTCAGCCAAAAACAACACTGAAACCCCCTTTCTCTAATAGGTCGCACTTTTCAGGTCATTTCCTGGGACAGGTCGCAATTTTCTGCCTGGTACCTGCTACCCAGGTCACAGAACACACCCCAAAAAGTGCGACCTAGCTTGTTCATGAGCTCTGGGTACCTAAACTGAAATTTAAATCCACTGAAAAGAAAGGGTAGGATTAGCCCTCTTACCTGCAACTGACGGACCTCAATTCCAATGGTCAGTTTGTCTGCTATGATCGTTGCAAGATTTAGGGCCTTCTCTCCTCTCTGGATTCACCATAGCTCCACATGAAAATGAGTGAATTTGGAGAGAAAATGCCTTATTAAAAGAGAAACCCTTGTTTTTCTTTTGCCTGCTGCGGCCAAACTGTAGCTTTGTTTACCAAACCGTCTATACCGTTGGAAAGCTCTCACCGAGCCCTCAAATGGGTACCTATTATTTTTTAGCGATTTTATACTTTACAAGGACACATTTTTTCCAAGAAGCGTCACTTCACCCCTCCTCAAAATCAAATTTATTCAATTGCAACACTCGTACTGGGGGCACCACTTTGCCTCCATACTTGTCCACGCTCATGTCAAGTTTCGTCGTGAGTTACCATCTTGTACTCATGTTTTTATGGTACCCATTGGACCTTTTCTGTGTGGAAGCACCATTGATTCACCCTTGTTTAGCGCATCCGAGTTGAGTCATCATTGCATTCATGGAGTCTATCCCGAGTCCCTTTGCATCCCGCTATAGTCCTCCATCCTTCATTGCTTGGTCCCTCTCTCGTGTCTCACATTATGGCCTTCAGTCCCACTGTCCCCTGTCCCTCATGATATTGTGTCAGTTGCTGCCACGTCATCCATGCCCTTTATTCTCTAACAAGGGAAGTCATCTGTTTGCTACTCAATACCCTCCATTTCATCATCATCATTGGTTTCAGTCTGTTAGTCGCTCTACTATTTTCTCTTGTGCCTTAGTTGAGGATCCCTTATTGCGTCACATATGGCACAACTCCTTCTATTGACATCAGCTCATTCATTCCAGAAGACAGGTCTAGAGGGCGGTGTACCTTGGTTCCAACTTCCACTCTTGTTCGATGCCCCGGATCAGGAAAAGGGACTCCTTATTTCCCTTTGACTTGATTGTTTCTCAACTCCAGTTCCTTTCAGCATGATCGAGATCTGTATAATTGATGGTTCAGTGATGCAGCAGCTGATATCGGTGATTCTCGGGTGTGTGTGATATGTCCCAACCCTCATGAGGGGGTGGCCCTACAGGTAGCCCCCCACATACCCGGATGACTTCTTCATTTCAGCCTTCGATGTAGCTCCATATATTTGATGATGCCAGCTTCATCCGCTTGCAACGCCTTCTTGATTGCATATATTAGTCAGATTTTCAAAGCCCTTTCTGTTTACAGGGGCATATGGGTTGTATTTATATCTCATATACTCAGTTATTATTGTACAAGTCCTGGCTGTTATCTCAGGCACAATATGTATATGGGATTCATTATCATGTTATTTATCTGGCTCATGTTTATGCCAACATATACTATATTTTTTTCGTCCCGTGGTTTTACAGACACCTCATTTTTTGTACTTTGCCTTGGCGGGCATAGGTATGCCTCCCCCGTCGCCTATAGCATAGGTACTCACTCATCAAAGAGACTTGTCACACCTGTAAGTCTCACCTCCTCGGGGTCTAGTTCTTTTAGCACTTTGGTCTACCTTATACTCCTCTCTCTTTGACCTCCCCTTTGAAGTCTAGTGATTGATTTCTTACAACGTACTTTGGTCATACGATTAGCTCCTAACACTCGCACACTGGGGGGAAATCTGTTACACCATTTTTTGGTCATGTAACCCATTGTTATTAGATGGACCCAAGTACACCATGTAAGACCAATTTTACCCTAAGTAAAATCACATTCACTATGAAAAATAACTTAGTAAACCACCTTTATTAAGTTGTTTATGGTCTAAACAGGAAACCCCATGAGGAAATATTAAATAAATCTATATTTTTTTTATTTTCCTCAAGGAATAATTAATGAAACAATAATTTAATTAATATTCCTGGTTATATTTAACCCAAAACAAGGAAATTAATTAGATAAATCATTATTTATCTTATTATTTTCTAAGAATGATTATTTAAACCTTATTTAAATAATATTATTTGTTAAATATGACTAAATCACCCTTAAATAATTTAATAAATCATTATTTATTTTATTATTACTCAACCACATCCTTGAAATGATAAATAAATCATTTATTTATTTATTTTTTACAAATAAAGGGATTTGACCCAAGCCAAATTCTTTTTCCCTCCAACAAATATAATAAAATATTCCATAAAATTTGGATCTTGATTTGGTTAATAATATTTTAATTATGCACCAATATCTAGACTAACTCAATATTTTGTTATAAATAGAAGGGTTTTTCCATTCATTTATCACCTTTTGTTGCCTAAAGATCACTCTGGATCTATACTTTTGGTCTGACTATTGATCCACCATCATAGTCATATTTTGCTATCATTTTTGTCCGGGTTTTCTACACCATCAAGAGAGAGGAATTTTATATCTGCAGTGCTAAGGACGTATAAGAACCCATCCCATTGAGGAGAATTGGGAACACCCTCCTGTGTTTTCCTCCCAAGTGCCCTTAATACAAAATTCATTCAACATATTCTTGTCTTGTCTATTGGATGCATGGAGTAAATATTGTTTTTTCTACTGTTTAATGTATTCTAATGCATAGATCTATATTTTTGCAGCATTTATCTTGATCACCTAACTACAGATCTGAAGATATTGGTAGCTATATTTGCTGTTAGGGCTATTTGTTATGCACAGTTAAAGTGGTATTTTTTCGTACGCTTGGAATTAAGATTCATACTAAAAAACTTGTAATAGTTAAATAAGTGTGATAGAATTAGTTATCTCAATAATTTCGAGTTAAGGGTCAAAGGATAGGCATTTAGAGTGATTCTATTATTAACAGGGTCGAGTTGCAGTTGTAGCACTAGTGTAGTGTGAGTGGGATCAAATAACTCACATGAATTGAGTAAAAATCAGTTTAACAAGTTCTAACTGTTTGATGGGCTAGTGGAAGATCAAGTGAATTAAAATAGATTTAATTCACCAGTATTGATCTACCAAGTAACTCATGATTCACTATTTATAGCTGCATGCATGCTAATTCTGGTGGAGACCCAGTTGAGACAAAGGTTCAAGGCAAGTAAACTATCAGTTGTATTTTTAGAAAATTGCCTAGATGCAGTTATATAACCACATGAATCCCATGATGAATTTCAAAATCAAGGAAGGTTGAGTTTCCTATTTAATAGGGGTTTAATTCTCTAGGGATTGATTGAGAAAGATAGGCTTAGGGTAGTCTGATAATTGGCTATGTGTTTTTCCAATTTTGCCTAGATCAGTGTGAAGCAATTGGTAGAGTGTATGAGGTTGTGGTGAGCACAAATACATTGTATTGTTTCATGATTCCTTGGTTGATTATACAATAAATATGGAGGGGTTTTGAGAAGTTTCTTTCCCCAAGAATATCCGGTGTTGTGTATTGATTTACTTCTTTCTCTTACTTTCGTGTGATTGAGAGATCATGATTTATATTCCGAAAATATTGTAGAAGGATTAAATCTATTGCTTTAGTACATTGCATGATCGGATTCAGCGAATTGATATAATTTATAGCTGTGTTAAAGATTTTATACATGGTAATAGAGTGCTAGGAATCACAATAGTGGAGAAGAAATTGATTTTGTGTTGAAAATAATTCAAATTTGTAGGTACTTTTTTTGGAGCTATAAGCTGATCAAGATGTCTTTCAATCACTTGAGACTCGAATATGCACTCGAGGGCAGTTCAAATTATATTGCATGGAAGGACTGGATGGAGGTAGTGTTGTAGGAAAATGGGTTGGAGGAATTCATAGATAATGATATTCCCAATCTCGTAGCAGCAGATGCCCAACTTCTTGATGCATGGAAGAAGAAGGTAGAAAAGGCAAGGAGGATCTTAATAGAGGGAGCTCGAGATCATATTGTCTCGAGTCTCCATGGAAAGGAAACTCTATATGCTATGTCAAAGGCCTTGATAGATCTATTTCAAAGCAAGAGTGACCATAGAAAATTGGCACACAAGGACAAGCTCAGGAAAATCAAAATGGAAAAGGGCGATACAATCCAGAAATACTTGACCAATTCACTCAATGTTGAGATGAGATTGGAAATGTTGGGATTACTGTAGCTGATGATGACTTGGTGAGCCTAGCACTTCTAGGCCTTCCCAAGAGCTGGCATAGTTACCAGGAGATTGTGAATGGGAGAGAGAAGTTACCAGATTGGGAGTGACTATGGTCAAATTTGGCACAAGAAGAGTTTCAACAGAATACCAGGGATGGATCCTCATCCAAGACTAATGATGAGGAAAATTGTGCCTTGGTTGGTAATAAAAAGAAGGGGAAAGGTAAGAAGTCCTATTCCAAATATAAGACCAGCAAAGAAGGCAAGAAGCTTGACATGTCAAAGGTGAAATGTTTTCACTATCATGATAATGGACACTATGCCACAAATTGTCCACAAAATAAGAAGAACAACAAGAAGGCTCCGGGAGCTGCAACAGGTGAAGCTTTGGCATCATAGTTTGAGTTGGAATTCTCTCTCATTGCATGCATGGTGTCAACTGTGATGGGATCTATGTGGTACTTGTGCATCAGAGCATATTTCCACATGAATGGAAACAAATAACTCTTTAGTAGCTTGGAGGAGAAGGATATTCAGATGCACATCAAGATGGGTGATGATATGAGGTATAGTGCTACCGAGATTGGTACGGTTACTTTCCAGAGACAGTAAGGTAAAAATTTATTATTAAAATATGTCATGCATGTACCAAGCTTAAAAAATAATTTAGTTTTAGTTTCTATGTTGGAGGATCTTGGATATGATGTTTTTTTAGTGAAGGAAAGGCATTCCTTCATAAAAAATCCACAACATAGGTAAAGAGGACTGGGGTTCGTGTGAATAACCTCTAAAAAATTGATGTAGATGGCTACACAACATTGAGAAGTAAAGTAGGGAAGGTGGTGAGTCAGGATATAGGTGAGTTATCACACAAGATATTGGACCATCTACACCAAATTGCTTTGAGGATCATGCAATAGATTTCTATAGGTCTTCCAAAGGCACAGATAGACACATGCAAGGGATGTACCATGGGGAAGTATGAGAAAGCCATGTGATTTTCCTTTGAGAGGGAGCTTGAATTTCATGCATATGAGGAGCTCTTAGTTCCAAAGGATGAACCTTAGGATGTGGAGCAGCCACAAGTAGAGGATCATGGAGTGGCATAAACCACTCATGTAGAGCCATCCACTAGAAATGGTAGGAAGTGCACCAGAGAGGCTGAAATATTGATGCTAGATGTGATAGAGCATGTAGGTGCACCTACTTCATAACACAGGAAGAGAAGGTCCCTAGACAAGTACATTGGATACATGGATCTTATTAGCGAGTGTATTGTGACATAACCATCCTCTTTTGAGGAAGCAGTGCAAAAACTGACATGGGTTGATGCCATGGCTGAGGACTATGAGTCCATTATCAGAAACAGTGCATGGGAAGTGGTCCCAAGAATAGTGGGGAAGTCAATGGCTAGATCTAGGTGGATCTACAAATTGAAGCACATAAAGACCTATAGGAGGGAGAAATTTCGAGCCAGATGGGTAGAGGGAGTACATGCAACTATACCTCTAGATGTGAGGTGGGTAAATGTGTATATATGATCCCAAGAAGAAATTTGGGCAAGGTCCTTTGATATGGTGTGTCTCATGGATTGAACTTGGCTATGAAGAGGCCATAGTATAGTAGTAGCAGGAAGGATCGGTTAGATTGATGCCGTCAAATGTCAGGAGGACATCAATCAAAGTAATAGGTGTCAGATACTGGAGCACATATTAGAGTTGGCAGCAATGTCGAGTGCATGGATGCAGATGTCAACAGCACAGGACTTCCAGTAGACATTTGTAGTAGCTAGCAGTAGTCGAAATACTTTGATGACATATTCATTATATTGATTTAGTTTTTTGGATTCTATTCAGTTTCATGAGATTTTCATGTGCGAACAACACTAGATCAGTGTTGCATGCAAAAAATTCCAAAGGTATCGTATCGGGACAGATGGATTCCTTTCTTGTTGAGAGGGGGTGTTGAAATTTGCAACAAGAAATAGTGAAATTGGCATCCAAAAAAAACACATACATTGGAGTGGGATCACAAGTCACACAGTGATGGATCCTAGCGACACATTAGTGTGCAACCAATTTTTAAATAAATTGGAAAATTAATTGTAATCTTATCTCATAAAAACTTGTAATAGTTAACATAGTGTGATAGATTTAGTTAGATCAAGATTTTTGAGTTGAAGGTCAAAAGATAGGCATGTAGATTGATTCTATTATTAACAGGGTCTAGTTGTAGTTGTAGCACTAGTGTAGTGTGAGTGGGATCAATTAACTCACATTAATTGAGTTAAAATCAATTTAACTAGTTCTAACTATTTGATGAGCTAGTGGAAGGTCAAGTGAATTAAAATAGATTTAATTCACCAGTAGTGATCTACCAAGTAATTGATGATTCACCATTTATAGCTACATGCATGCTAATTCTGGTGGAGATCCATTTGAGACAAAGGTTCAAGGCAAGTAAAATATTAGCTGTAATTTTAGCAAATTGCCCAGATGCAGTTATATAACCACATGAATCCCATGATGAATTGTGCAATCAAGGAAGGCTGAATTTACTATTTAATAGGGATTTAATTCTTTAGGTATTGCATGAGCAAGGAAAGATGAGGGTAGGTTGATAATTGGCTGTGTTTGTCCAATTTTTCCTAGATCAGTGTGAAGCAATTGGTAGAGTGTATGAGGTTGTGGTGAGCACAGATACATTTTATTGTTTCATGATTCCTTGGTTGATTATACAATAAATATGGAGGGGTTTTGAGCATTTTATTTTCCCAGGAATATCTAGTGTTGTGTTTTGATTTAATTCTTTCTCTTACTTGCATGTGATTGAGAAATCGTGATTTGTATTCCGCAAATATTATAGAAGGATTCATTATCTTACTTTAGTACATTGCATGATAGGATTCAGTCCATTGATATAATTTCTACATGGTATTATAGTTGTGTTAGATATTTTATACATCTCTACATGAGCATACCGAGTCTCAGTATCGAAGAGATTACAACTCAAGTAGTATACTACATGTTCCTGACCATCATCATCATCCAAATACAAGAAATAGTCGTGGTGATAATTGGGAGGATGCATTAACGAAGTTGTGATGAGGGCTCACTTTACTGCATTGAAATAGCTCTAAGAAATTTCACCCCATAGGAACAAGATTCCCTTTTTCAACAAACGCATAAAGCCTTTGGCAAGCTTAGCGTAATTCTATACGAATCGGCGGTGGAAATTAGCTTTCCCTTGCAAAATTGGAGTTGATGAATGGAAGGAGGAGGAGGAAAATTGACAATTGCCTCAAATTTCAGAGGATCGGTGCGGATGCCTTCTTTAGACACCATGAAGCCTAGGATTTGTCCGCATTCGACACAGAAGACAAACTTATGAGGATTTAACCTGATATTATAGTGTCGACAGAGTAGGAAGATAGCTCTAAGGTGCTCCAGATGATCTCCATGTTTCGCGGAATGATAAGGAAGGACGTCAAGATATGGCTGAACTATGTGCTTGATTTCATGGTGTGACACCATTTTTTGGTCATCTAACCTATTATCATTAGATAGTCCCAAGTACACCATGTAAGACCAATTTTACCCTAAGTAAAATTGCTTTCACTATGTAAAATAACTTAGTAAAACACCTTTATTAAGTTGTTTATGATCTAAATAGGAAACCCCAAAAGGAAATAATAAACAAATCTATATTTGTTTATATTTCCTCAAAGAATAATTAGTTAAACGACAATTTAATTATTATTCCTGGTCATATTTAACCCAAAACAAGGAAATCAATTAAATAAATCTTTATTTATTTGATTATTTCCTAGGAATAAGTTATTTAATCCCTATTTAAATAATATTCCTAGTTAAATTTGACTAAATCATTTATAAATAATTAAATAAATCATTATTTATTTAATTATATTTCCATCATTTCCTTAAAATAATAAATAAACCATTTATTTATTTGTTATTTATAAATAAAGGATTTGACCCAAGTCAAAATCTTTTTCCCTCCAACAAATATAATAAAATATTCCTAAAAGGTGGTTCTAGAAGTTGGTTAATAATATTTTTTTCATGCACCGAGTTCTAGACTACCCTAATATTTTGTTATAAATAGAAGGGTTTTTCCATTCATTTGTCACCTTTCATTGCATATTAGATCACTCTAGATCTATACTCTTGGTCTGACTTTGAGCCATTATCATTGTCACATTCTCCATTATTTTCTTTGTGAGCTCCCTTTGAGTTCTATGTTTTTCTGGGCTTTCTACACCAACAAGAGAGAGAAATTCTAGATCTGAAGTGCTGAGGACTTTCAAGAACCCATCCCATTGAGGAGAATTGGAAACACCTTTCTTGTTTTCCTCTCAGGTGCCCTTTAATATAAAAAATTATTTCAAAAATATTGTTCTTGTCTTGTCTATTGGATGCATGGAGCAAAACTTCATTTTTACTGCTTAATGTCTTTTTATGCATAGATCTGGATTTGTGCAGCTTTGTCTTGATCAACTAACTGCAGATTTGAAGATATTGGCAGCCATAATTGATGTTAGGGCTATTTGTTATGCGTAGCTAAAGTGGTCTTTTTACGACAAAATATTTATACTAACAATTGGCGATTCCATACGAGTTTTCTTTTGCCACTGATGTCGTTTTATATATTCCTGCATATCCAGCTATTTCAGACCCTAGGGTTTCTCTTTAGTTTTTTGTTTTTCCTATTTTTATGGTGTTTTTCACCTCAAAAACCCTCAAATATTAAAATTTTTAACTTTCGTGTGTTTTTGGCCTTATTGCGCAGGTGACAGACATCAGCTGCAGCTGAGACGACAAATTTTTCTGAAATCTACCACCGAGAGACCCAGATCTGCAGGTCACACTTATCAGCCCAAAACCTGCGACCTGGCCTGGAGGACACACTTTTCTGCCCCAAAACTACGACCTGGACTGAAAACAGGTCAGAACCTGCGACCTGCAATTTTCCAGCAAATTTTCTGGGTTTGTTTGAAGCTTCTGTCAGGGTTTTCCAGCCTCTGTCTCTGCCTGTTTAGAGCTGTTTCTGATCTGTTTTACTCAACCAAGTGGGAATCTCACCCCTTAGGGCTTTAGTACCCTCCACTTTTTGTGGAAGAGTTTTAGCTGTTTCAGACGTCTGAATTTTCAGAGTTTCAGCCTTCTTCTTTTTAGATCTGATACCTCATTTTCAGATCCCTTTTAGATCATCTCTTCTCCCTTTCAAATCACCTCATATAGTTTTGTTTGGGTTTGCCTCTAGGATCACCTCCTCGTCCCTTCTACCTTTAGCTGATTTCCTCCTTTGTTGGAGCAACCTTGCCTCTACCTTTTTGCTGTCTTCTGCACCTCTTTTCAGTAGATTTCTCCTTTAGATCCCTGTCCCTCCCGACCTTAGATCTATTGGCCTCTTTTTTGTGTGTTTTGACTAGATTTTTTCCCTCTTTTAAACTAGTTTTGAGAGACCCACATTCTTGGGTTAGATCGATGCATTATTAGCTGTTAATTTTTTGTTATTTCAGCCTTATTTACTATTCTCTGTAGATTTTCAGTTACGTAGCACACTTTTTATTTTACTCTCAAAACGTCTGGGTTTAAAAATTAAAATTAACACACACCACACATTGACCCTAAGTGAAGAAGAGCCTGGTTAACACCGCCAGGCAAAGACTTTAAAATCAATTGACACTGCACCTCTCTGCCCTTGTTTCGACATCGTCGTCATTTGATTCTACACCTCCCTGCCTTTGTTGGTCCTTCTTCTTCCCTTTGTGCCGTCATCATTGCACCTCCAAGGAATTTATCCCGGAGACTTCTTGGCCTTCACCCTCAGTTTCCGGTTGGTCGACTCACTCCTTCCCGCCGTCGTCGAGTTAGTCCTCCCCCGAGTCCACACTTCGACTCTTCTTCTAATTCTTTGGTTTCTCCCCCTACTTCTGGTTCTCCCCCTGTTACCTTCACCATGACTGTTTCAGGGCCTAACGCTAGTAGCAATGCTGGTCCTACGGCTGGGTCTGTTACTAGCGGAACCACCACGGGAACTACCTCGACTGTCCCTTTGCTCCCTTATATGGCAGGTCTCAATCTCCCCGATTTCAATCAGTTGATCAACGATCCTATCCGCCACGATGTTAGTTGGCCTGCTATTCTAGCCAAGCTCCCCTCTGACATTCCCAAGTTCAAAGGCCTTGCTAGTGAAGATCCCTCCAACCATATCCGATCTTTCCACATATGGTGTTCATACAATTCCATTATTGATGATTTCGTCCGTCTTAGATTGTTCCAATGTACGCTTACAAGCGAAGCTTCTAAATGGTATGTTGATCAGACCGCCTCTTCCCATACCACCTTTGCGACCATTGCCCAAGCCTTCTTATCTTATTTCCAGCTCCCTCTCCGATACGACATTGGTACCAAACTCTTGACTTATTCCCATCAATCATCTTCGACCCGCCTTTCCGCTCATGTCCAGGAATGGTGGAGAAGAAGGAGCTTATGTCAAGATCCCACCTTTAAAGATCGGGTCTACATGGACTGGTTCCTTTGCTCTCTCTTACCTGCCATCGGCAAATATGTCGCATCCCAGTTCCCTCAAACCGAAGAAGTCGCCTTCCAAATAGCCTTGAAATATGACCTCATCTATGCTCAATCTGGTTATGTTTATACCGTCCTTCCTGACCTCCCTAGACCCGGTGGCGCTAACGCCTCAGGGGCATCTCACTCTGCTGACGGTGTCGTTGGAGCTCTTTCTCATACCTACGCTCAACCTCCTATGGGCTATGGTTTCCCTCCAAGAGGGGTCAGCACCCCCAGTACTTTTCCCCCTCCAGGTAGCATGTATCCAGGATACGGCATGCCTCCTCCTTTTGCCCAACCTCCTGCTTACCTCAATGTTGCCCATCCTAACCATTATCTTTACCCACATCTTGGTGTCCCAGCTCCTCCAACATTTGGACCTTCACCTCCCTTGCCTTCTCAAATCTCGCAACAACAACTACTACCCCCTCCAGGGAAAGTATTTGCACAGCAGGGCGCGACTAATCCTCCTTCTTCTCAAAGAAAGAGGAAAGGCAATCAAAATAAATATGCCCCTGGTAATCGTGGATCCAATCCTTCAAGTATTGATGCTAGCACTGCTAACCAGCAACAGGGCTCTCAGCTTAAGCCGGACAGGCCTCTCCGCACCAATAAGCCTTGTTCGTGTTGCGGTGTTTACGGTCACTACACTCACGATTGTCCCCTATTACCACAGATGTGGCATATGTGAGAGTCTAAGGCTACATTGCGTGGATAGCATGCCTCCCCTACTATTCCCCCCAATGCGGCTACCTCTCAACCAGTTGTGTTTACCGATCCTTTCCCTCAGCAAGGATTCGTGGCTACTCAACCACCTCATGCCCCGGTAACCACTCAAACTTCCCCTTCTGGTTCCTCCGATTACCAGATTCTCATGATGACTTCTGACCCACCTCTCATAGTCGACCTTAACCTTCAAACTCAGTCTCATCAGTACCCCACGCCTCCCGCTCTGTCTGTCCCCGAGTCACCTTATTCAGGTCCTACAGAGCCTCTTTCGACACCCAATGGTCCTTTGCAGATCCCTCAACCCAAATTTGAGGTTCTGATCAAGGTTCCTAAGGGTCCATTATGCCGAAATGCTGCTTCCGGTCGAGCTGCTCATTCATATAACATAGTAGATGATTTGGCGTAGTCTCCTACTGCCATTTCAACACTGGAACTCCTCCAGTCATGTCCTTCTCAAAGGAAGGCTCTACTATCCTCGATGGGCACTGTAGATCCTGCTGATGACCAATTGATTATTTTCGACACTCGTCAGTCCGATCATCCTCCACTTCCTGCTTCCGTCACTTTCCAAATCCCAGTTAAAATATGGAACACTAATGTGTCTCGGTGTATTATTGATGAGGGGGCATCTACCTGCGTGATGCCTACTTCGGTTTGGAAACAACTCAGTTCTCTTGAGCTGGCCCCTTCCACAATCACCCTTCGTGCGTGGGATGGCCACGGCTCCCAGCTCATTGGCCTATTTCGTAACTGTCCTATCACCCTTGCGGGCAAGACTATTTGCGTTGACGTTGAAGTCATCGATGCCCCCCTTGACTATAACATTATTTTGGGGCATAGATACACCTATGCCATGTCTACTGTCCCATCCGCAGTCCAACACAAGATGTTTTTCCCTCATAACGGAAAGATAGTCACCATTGACCAGTTGACATATCATGAGCCAAAATCTCAGACCTCCCCTGAGTCGACCATCTCTTCTGTAGCCAATAAGGATATCGTCGATTCTTTGACCAGTGTTTCCCTAGGCGTCTACAAAGACTCCTCCTTGCTTGGAACCTTTCCTGGTCTTCTTCCTCCTCCTACCTCTGATCCCAGCTTAGCGAATGTTTGCATGATGCAATCGTCTTGGGCCGACCTTAAGCAGCTCGCCTCGGCTAGTCAGCAACCTCAAGCTTGCCCGCCGCAACCCACTCATAGCCCTTCACCTTAGCTGGCTGAACCTCTTCCTTCTGGACCTTCTCAGCCAGCTAGTATCCATGAGGCTCTCTTCCCTCCTGGGTCGGTTCCCCCAAGTCTCAACCATATTGGAGCCGTCCCTCCTGGCCATTACCCCGCCGGTCAAATACCTTTCCTTGCTCCTCCTCCTGGAGTCTTTTCGGTCCCCATCATGGCCACCCTTGCCCTCCCTAATTCGACGCTGGGAATACCCATCTGGTATCTTAACCCTCCCACCGAAACCCCACCAGGTCACCCCAAACCTTACTTTGCTTTGACACCGGTTCAACCAATTCCCTTAGCTTCTTCCATCGCTACAGTGCCACCAGCACCTCAAAAAGACCCTTCTCCTGTTGTGCCAGCTACGGGAAAGAAAGGAAAAGCTCGCAAGGGGGCATCCAAAGACAAGGCCACCCCAACTGACCCTACCCCTCCTGCACCCGCCAAGACTTGTGCCTTGTGTGACAGCTTCGGTCATGCCACCCATACTTGTCCCGAGTTGGCCCCTATTAAACCCATGGTTAAAGTCGCGTTCCCTGATTCTACCCAAAGTCTCTTCGCACCAACAAACCTTGTGCTCTGTGTGTTGTCCATGGCCATTATTCTCACCATTGTCCTCACCTAACGCATTACTGAGCCTCTTTAGAGGTCATTCACGAGTATGAGGTTGAAAAAAATCAATCCGCCTCTCCCATCCTCGCGCAGTATGTGTCAGGTCAACTCGAGGATCCCCCTGCTACCATTGACATTCCCCCTCTTGATGTTGAAATGACGGAACCTGCCGCTCCCGTCCTATACCTATCATCATCTATGCGACCCTCGGAGTACATTCCCTCTGAATCCCCTCTGTCTGTTTTACTTGATCTCCCTTCAGCGACATTCTCGGGCTCTACATCCTTTGACCATATTTTTACTTGTTCTTCTGTCATCCCCCCTGACGATTCGTATGTGAGCCGTTCTTCCCATGCTGATGATTTAGGTAGCTTTGCAGCGTCATGTAGTTTCCCTAACCTTTTCTTTCGCACCCATCACTGGCATGATACCAACCATCTCTATGATGTTCTCTGCAGCATAAGCTCCAGCACTCCGGGCCAACAAGGGCTTCCCATCTCTCATCAGAGGGTTCTCCACAAGTTTCAGAACCCCAAACCTGGCCAGTGCATGACGAACACCCTGATCCGCTTGGATCTCCGTCCGTAATGAACCTAGGTCTCTCTCTCTCCAGTTGATCTGTATATCTGCCATATCTGCACAAAAATATCATATTTTTCAGTCTACAGATAGGAAAAACTGTGTCCAATTACAAAAAACCCAACTCTCAGCCCACAACAGCACTGAAATCACCTTCATCTGACAGGTTGCACTTTTTGGCCAAATTCTGGGACAGGTCGCACTTTTTAGGCCAAAACCTACTTCCCAGGTCGTAGTTTTTAGCCCAAAAAGTGTGACCTGGCCATAAATATGAGGGAGGGGTTGTTCCTGAGATTTGGGAACCTAATCTAAACTTTTAATCCATCAAAAACAAAGAGTAGGATTAGGCCTCTTACCTGCAACTGACGGATCTCGATTCCAATGGTTGGTTTGTCTGCTACGATTGCCGCAAGATTTAGGGCCTCCTCTCCTCTCTACATTCACCACAACTACACAAGCAAATGAATGCACTTGGAGGGAAAATGCCTTATTAGAAGAAAAACCCCTGATTTTTCTTTTGCCCGCTGCGACCAAACCGTAGCCCCGTTTAACACACCGTCTGCACCATTGGAGAGCTCTCACCGAGCACTCAACTGAGTATCTGTTATTTTTTCATGATTTGATACTTCACCAGGACACATTTTATCCATGAAGGGTTGCTCCACCTATCCTTCAAATCGGATTTCCTCACTTACAACACTTGTATTTTGGGCACCACTTTGCCTCCATACTTGTCCTTGTTCGTGTCGATTTTCGTCATGAGCTACCCTCTTGTACTCATTTTTTTATGGTCCCCCATTGGACCTTTACTATGTGGCATCACCATCGAGTCACCCTTGTTTAGAGCATCCGAGTTGCGTCAACAATGCATTTATGGAGTCTATCCCGAGTCCCTTTGTACCCTGCTATAGTCATCCATCCTTCATCGCTTGGTCTCTCTCTCATGTCGCACATGATGGCTTTCAGTCCCACTATCCCCTATTCCTCTTGATATTGTGTCAGTCATTGTCAAGTCATCCATGCCCTTTATGCTCTAACAAGGGAATTCATCCATCCGCTACTCAGTATCTCCAATCTCATCATCATCATTAGTGTTAGTCTGTCAGTCGCTCTACTATTTTCTCTTGTGCCTTAGTTGTGGATCCCTTATTGCCTCACCTATGGCAGACCTCCTTCTGTCGAAATCAGCTCCTTCACTCTAGAAGACAGGTCTAGAGGGCAGTGTACCTTGGTTCCAGCTTCTCCACTTGTTCGGTGCCTCGAATTAGGCAAAGGGATTTCTCATTACCCTCTGAATTGATTGTTTCTCCACTCCATCTCCTTCCAGCATGATCGAGATCCGTATACTTGATGGCTCAGTGATGCAGAAATAGCTATTGCTGATTCCCGGGTGTGTGTGAGATGTCTCAACCCTCATGAGGGGGTGGCCTTGTAGGTAGCCCCCCACATGTCTGGATGACCTCTTCATTGCAGCCTTCGATGCAGCTCCATATATTTGATGATGTTGGCCTTAGCCGCTTGCAGCACCTCTTTGATTTGCATGTATCAGTCAGATTTTGCGAGCCCTTCCCTGTTTATAGGGGGCATTTGGGTTGCATTTGTATCTCATGTACTCAGATATTATTGTATAAGTCCTGGCTGTTATCCCAGGCACATCATGTATGTGGGATTCCTTATTATATTTTTTATCTGGCTCATGTTCACGCCAACATGTACTTTATAGTTCAGTCCCTTGTTTACTGGACGCACTATTCTTTTGTACTTTGTCTCGGCGGGCATAGGCATGCCTCCCCTTCCGCCTATAGCACAGGTACCCTCTCATAAAATGAGAATTGTTGCACCTGTAAGTCTCATCTCCTCAGGATCTAGTTCTTTAACACTTTAGACTACCTTACATTTCTCTCTCTGACTTCCCTCTTGATGTCTGGTGATTGAGTTCTTACAACGTACTTCGGTCATACGATTTTCTCCTAACACTCGTACACTGGGGGGAAATCTGTTACACCATTTTTTGGTCATCTAACCTATTATCATTAGATGGACCCAAGTACACTGAAGGGGGACTAATTTACCTCAATTAAAATTGCTTTCACTATGTAAATAACTTATACCTTTATTAAGTTGTTTATGGTCTAAATAGGAAACCCCAAAAGGAAATAATAAACAAATATATATTTGTTTATATTTCCTCAAAGAATAATTAGTTAAACATCCATTTAATTATTATTCCTGGTCATATTTAACCCAAAACAAAGAAATCAATTAAATAAATCCTTATTTATTTGATTATTTCCTAGGAATAAGTTATTTAATCCTTATTTAAATAATATTCCTAGTTAAATTTGACTAAATCATTTATAAATAATTAAATAAATCATTATTTATTTAATTATATTTCCATAATTTCCTCAAAATAATAAATAAACCATTTATTTATTTATTATTTATAAATAAAGGATTTGACCCAAGTCAAAATCTTTTTCCCTCCAACAAATATAATAAAATATTCCTAAAAGGTGGTTCTAGAATTTGGTTAATAATATTTTATTCATGCACCAAGTTCTAGACTACCCTAATATTTTGTTATAAATAGAAGGGTTTTCCCATTCATTTGTCACCCTTTCATTGCATATTATATCACTATGGATCTATACTCTTGGTTTGACTTTGAGCCATTATCATTGTCACATTCTCCATTATTTTCTTTGTGAGCTCCCTTTGAGTTCTATGTTTGTCTGGGTTTTCTACACCAACAAGAGAGAGAAATTATAGATCTAAAGTGCTGAGGACTTTCAAGAACCCATCCCATTGAGGAGAATTGGAAACACCTTTCTTGTTTTCCTCTCAGGTGCCCTTTAATATAAAAAATTCTTTCAAAAATATTGTTCTTGTCTTGTCTATTGGATGCATGGAGCAAAACTTCATTTTTACTGCTTAATGTCTTTTTATGCATAGATCTGGATTTGTGCAACTTTGTCTTGATCAACTAACTGCATATTTGAAGATATTGGCAGACATAATTGATGTTAGGGCTATTTGTTATGCATAGCTAAAGTGGTCTTTTTCCGACAAAAGATTCATACTAACACATGGAATGCATAAGACATAGCTCGCTGGAAGGTTGCTCCAGAATTCTTCAGGCTGAAAGGGAGCTTCTTATAGGCAAAATTCCCCCATGGACAGATAAAAGTAGTTTTGTAGCCAAAGAAACCATCCATGAAGGAAAATATCTCAATCCCGACACATTCATCAATGATCTAATCAATAAAAAGAGTGGGGTAATTGTCCTTAGGATAAGCTCGATTGATATCTCGGTAATAAACATAAACCTTAATGGTCCCTTGATTCTTATTGAGAGGAACAATATTGGAGACCCAATATGTCAAGGGTATGGGGTATATAAAACCAACTTTATGAAGTTTTTCAACTTCACCCTTAATAGCGGCAGCCTTTCTCAGATGCATAGGACGAAGCCTTTGGCAAACATGCTTCGAATTTGGATAAGTGGGAATTTCATGAACCATGATACTTGGATCAATGTCGGGCATTTCTTCATAGGACCACACGAAGACATCACAAAACTCTTGAAAAATTTCCTTATAGATCTTGATCTCATTGGGAGAACAAGACACACCAATATGAACATTATCAATAATCCATGGATTAACAGAGATGTCGATTGGAGTTTTCGAAGTTAATTTTCTCATGTTGCCCTCAGACAACACTTCGTGAAACAAACTGGGATTCTGAAGTGGCTCAGTCATTACCGGAAAAGCATGCGACCCTAAACATGTGCAGATGTCACCTGGGATTCGGAGAAACGAGGAACGATGATGTCCATCATCCCATGGAGTTTCTTCAAGAGACATGAACTCCACAATACTCTCATCAATGGGGAAAGTCTCATTGAAGGGATCATCAGAGTCCTAAGAGCCAAACCAGGGTGACTGCGCATAAGTGTCTAGGGATGAAACCAAATGAGTATTGGTCTTCGATGTAGCCTTGGAAGCCATGAGGATATCTTGATACATCTGCTCAACTAGGCTAAGAGGCATACCATCACCAAAACTCTCAATTTGGTTGGGATTGGGAACAATCCATGGATCATGACCATATTAAATCATATTGACAAAGGCAACATTTGGAGGCAGAAGTGGAAAAACTCCCAGAAGAGACAAGCCTTTGAAAAGACCCGACCCAATGTTCTCATAATGAGTAGCGACCTTCCCAACATAGGGAATGTTTCCTGCTGAAGACTCATAGGGAAAGAAATCCAACTGATCCACAATTACTATCTTCCCTTTATGAGGTAAACATAGGATATGAAAGAGGGTGGAGACCACACAAATGATAGGATTTGTCCAACTATGTCCAAGAAGGATATTGTAGTTCAAGTTGGCGTCTACCACTTTGACTTCCATGTTCACGATTTTACCCTCCAGCAGTATGGGAAATGCCTTGAGAATTCTATACGGCCGAGAACCTCGACCATCGAAAGCTTCTAAGGTATTTAGGGACTGACTCAATGGGAGAGCCAATGAATTTCCAACATGAGATGAATATTCTTTCCCATAATGGTAAATTGAATCAGAAAAGCTACCTGAGATGGGAGGCAAGGAACAAAATTATTGAGATCGAAAATAATTAGATTGGAATCTGAAGGATCAGTCCCTCCAATGGAAGTGAGTAATGCCTTCTGTTTTGATGGGAACGACTGAAGGACCTCCAAAACTGACATCGCCGAAGGTGCTTGAGCCAGATATTCTACAATATTTTAATGATGTGGTGCTCTCACATTCAGATTGTAAGGTGATGCCCGAAGAACACCTTTTGGGGGTGGTCGAATGATGGAGTCATTACTCGGTCTCTCGATCTGGATAGGACCAGAGGAAGGAGGCGTAGAAGAGGAAGAGTGATTTGGGACTTCTGGTTCCACAGGAGCCTTGGATGGATTGGGATAATATTTCTTTCTTGTGGTGATGGAAATAGATTGTGTTCCATCCATGAACACCTGAGAGCTACCAGATGATGGAGCTTGGTCTACCATTTGCGTCTGTTATGAAGGAAACAATTCTTTAAAAAATTTCGGAGTCCCAAGTGGGCCCTTCAGAAGATGGGAAACTTCAACACACTCAGGACAATCCTTGGTGTAGTGATCATCATCACATATTAGACAAGGATATTTGGGCACACGTGATGAAGAATCACCAACAGAAGAATTCTTCTAATCCTGTTTAGGGTTCTCGAATTTAGACTTTCCTTTACCCTTTTTCTTACCCTTCGAGGATTTTTCTGCTGTGGTAGACTGAAAAAAAATTTCCTATGAGGTTTTACCATGATTATTTTGATTCTCAAAAGGAGGGGGTGTAGTGGTTGCTCAGGAGATCATGTCATATTCTCAAAAATTAAAGTGCTCGAAACAGGTCCGAACTTGAGCGACTGGAGAGGACTCGTCGTTTCGATTTCGGCGCTGTGAACGATTCAAAAAACCGATGTCATATGAGGAAGATATCACATTCTGTCCATTTTTCCAAACAACAAAATTTTGTGACTGGATGCCTAGTCAACATGCAGGTACATTCAACAGGTATATACTTGGAATATTCAATTTTTCCACAGCTAATAGGATGGCACCACATGGATCAATCTGGGCCTTTCATTGTTTATGGTATGAAGTTTTTATTGGCCATTGGATGGAATTTAAAGCGCCATTGGATGGGTGACATGTGGTAAGCCCGCAGGCTGCCACATGTCCTTATATTTCTGTGGTAATTTTTTTATGGAGCTCCGGAGGTTCGAACATCTGACCTCCTGTCCATAGCAAATACCGTCTACCAACTCGCATACACATTTGTTTCTTAACCCTTTTGACTCCCGTTTAATATTATGGTGTATGGATTTACATAGCGGAGGGGGGGACCGCCAATGGTCCCAACTCGCTGGCGGCCCCCAAAGGTTGGTCACATTATTTACATAACCGTGACACCAAATGTAACTACCACCAACAAACTCTAACTACTACGAAACATATCACATGCAAACAGTAACATCTCCCCATGTGGATAAGGTTAAGGTGGAGGATTGTTCAAATGGTTAACCCAGCAGAAGTTGTGATGACCTGTCACATGGCGAGTTTCAAAATTTAAATGCAATGGTTAAGATTTGCAGAACCACAACTCCCAATTCCGACATATAACATGGAGTTCAAACCATTAGTTGCGGAGGTTACAACAGGGTCAATATGTGACCACCCCACCACTAACACTTTAATTTTATGTTAATCGTCCGACTATTTTTGGAGCACGCCCATAAATTTTAGGGTTTGCCTTCAATTTAACTTAAGTTAACTACCTGTCTCCACATTTAGTGGAGTTCTTCTAGCTGCCATTGGGAAAAATGCATGGGGAGGTCAATTTTCGACCAATTTTGGTGAAACAAGAGTCTACCTGGACTAATTTGAGCATTCTGGAGCCATTGGTGCAGAGAAAACAACCATTAGAGGCATGAAAACATATGTAATTTACAATTTTGAGCATAATGACAAAGAGGGACATGCCATTGGGAACTGGACCAGCAGATGTAGCCCAGGAGAGGTGAACTGCTTTATCATGCCTACTATGTAAAACTTATGTGTGAATGTTTTTCTCTATTATGCACTGCTATTCAGTGTTTTAAAGGCTTATTTACATGCTTAAAGTTCACTAATTCATATTATTTTCATGGTTTAAACTCTCATTCCTTAAGAAAACATATGGAGAAAATTTTTACATGTTTATATTACTGAAAGGACACTTAGCACATCAGAACTAATACACTCCTTTCAAATAAAGTTGGTATTAGAGCTAAGTTTTATCTCTGGTGTTTTTATGTGCAAGGATTTGTTAACTGTTTGCAAGGGTTTTCATGCTTACTAGGCTGAAGCCTACATTAGGGGAATTTTGAGGTATAAAATGGGCCTCCTAAGGAAATTATTAAACAATAGTGGAAATAATAAAATGAGATTTGATTACATAATCAAATTTTAGAGGGAAAAAAGAAAAAAACTAATTTTTCAACTCATATTTTCAACTTATCTCCAAAATTTTTTACTCAAATTTCGAGTGGGAGCACTTGTTGGATGAAAAATTTAATTCCTCATACAAGGAGTACCCATGTTGCATACTTTCGATGGGTCCTTCTATACGAAAAATGAGAAATACATGAAAAATGTGATTCTAATCACGATTTTTTATGTATTTCTTATTTTTAGTGTAGCAGGGTCCATCGAAATTATGCAACATGGGTAATATTTGGATGAGGAATTAAATTTTGCATCCAAAAAGTGCTCCCGCTCGAAATTTGAGTAAAAAATTTGAGAGATAAGTTGAAAATACGAGTTGAAAAAGTAGTTTTATTATTTTTCTATTTTTTAATATTTTTACCCTTTTACTTAAAAAATGGTGAATAGCCCCCCATGGTTGGCATCATCATCTTGAATCCTATTGGTTCTTATAAATTTTATTTTTGTTGTACATTTTTCTTTGGAGGCCCATTTTAGACCTCAAAATTTCCCTAATGAGAGAGGAGAAGGCAAATTGGTGGAAGAAAGAGGTTCTCAAAGTGAGCCACAACAAAGGAGGGAAAGATTGCCACATTCTCCACCACCTAGTTCACCTCCAAGAGAAGCAGAAGAAACATCAAGCATGCCTCCAGGAGAAGAAGAAACCCATGAAGAGATGGATCCCAAAGAGGAAGAAAGAGTGTTCAGGAAAGAATTCCTTGACATGAATGAAATGGTGAGATTCCTTTATCAATAAAGGAATGAAAGACTAGAAGGAGAAGGATCCAAACTTCATAAGGAAGGTCAGGGATCATCAGGAGGTCACAATGATGAAGATAAATCAAAGAAGGGCGATGGAGGAAATGGAGGTAGTGAAAAGTCACCATCATCACCCTCATATTCATCCTCATCATCCTCTACTTCATCTTCTGTACATCATCCATCTAAGTCAAAGAACACTGTTAAAAGTCCTTTTCTAAAACTTGATGTTAAGTTTGAATTACCAATGTTTAATGGTGAAGTCAATTCAGAAAATATTGATAATTGGATTAGGCAATTGGAAGTTTATTTGATAATTCAGAACCTTCATGATGATGAAACCAAAATCGAACTAGCTTCATTGAGGATGGAAGGTGTAGATCTTGTTTGGTGGGAAGCCAAGACAAAGGAGGAGACAAAAAAGCATGGTAATATTATTCTATCATGAACTGATTTCATTAATGCAATAAAACAATAGTTTTATCCATTATCTCACATGCAGAAAGCCATAATGAATTGGCAAAAATTTAGATAATTGAAAGGACAAAATGTACAAGAATACACCCAAGAATTTAGGAGAAGAGCTCTCTTACTAGGGGTAGATTTTCAGAGTCAAGATACTTTTCTAAAGCACATAGGGGGCTTACATATCTACCTTAGACATACTATCCTCATGTTTAATCCTTCAAGCCTAGATGAGGTATGTATTCAAGCCACACATCTAGAAGCTAGAGGGAAAAATATTTTTGAAGACGGTAGAAAAAAACCTTTTTACGGGAAAAACAAAGAGAAGACCTCAAAAGGAAAAGGCAAAAAGAATGCATCTGTCAAGAAAGAGGGAGAGAAAGTTGTTTGTAAACATTTTTCAAGAGATGGCCATGAAGAGAAAAATTATTGGAAACTACATCCTGAAAAGAAACCCAAATTTAATAAAAACAAAGGGAAGCAGAAAACTGCATCTAGAACTCAACATGACTTAGGAGAGGATTCAGGTGATGAAACTAAAAATATAGCCATGGGATTGAAGAACATGAAGGGGAAAGAAATTGAAACATAACCCAGTACTATTACTTCAAACTATCACGTAGAATCTCCAAATGAAGAAGAGAGAATTGAACTATTTCATGTGAGGGTCATATCCAAACATTACCAAGATTGATACATTGTTTGACACTGGTTCACAAGCAAGTTTAATCTCTGAAGACTTGGTCAAGAAACTTAAATTTTAGACCATTCCACATCCAAAACCATATCCACTTGGGTGGATATGTAAGGATGCAAATTTACAGGTTTCAAAGAAGTGCATATTGCGCTTTGCAATAACTGCACATTTTGTTGACACAGTTGAATTAGATGTGGTTCTGCTTGATATTACAGGTGTTGTATTGGGAAATCCTTAATTGTATGATAGGAAAGCTATCTTCCATCGCCATGAGAACACATAACATTTATTCAAATATGTCAAGGATTACATTGTTAGAGCACATCACAAGAAGACACATATTGCAATGGTAAATGTTGTACAGGTAAAAAGGCTAGTGAATTCAAGTAAGAATTTTGTTCTTCTAATGATTAAGCCTAAAGCTGATGTTAATCATGAGTCATTTGAATATTGTGATCCTAAGTTGAAATTATATTTATATAATGTATTTTATGCACATTATTAGATGTTTTAGGAGCCAACAGGATTGCCTCCTAAACGAGAGATTCAACATGAGATTCAGTTTCAACAAGATTGTCCTCTTCCAAACATTGGCATGTATCACATGTCGATAATGGAGAATGCTAAAATAAAGAGGAAAATCAAAGAATTTTGGACAAGCGACTCATAAGGCCAAGCACTTTGCCATGCGGTTCACCCATATTCCTAATTCCAAAGAAAGATGGGACTTGGCGCATGTGTGTCGACTTCAGAGCTTTGAACAAGATAACGGTAAAGAATCGATACCCACTTCTAAGGATAGATGATTTTCTAGTTCAGCTAAAAGAAGAAAATTATTTCACTAAGTTATATTTACGAAGTGGATACCATCAAGTAAGAATTACAGAAAGTGACATATGGAAGATTGCATTCAAAACCAAACAAGGACTCTTTGAGTGGTTAGTTATGTCGTTTGGTTTGTGTAATGCATCGGCGACTTTCATGTGTGTTATGGATAATGTTTTGCGTCCATTTCTTGATGACTTTGTGATTGTGTATTTAGATGATATACTAATTTTCAGCAAAACAAGAGAAGAGCATGTCTTGCATGTAAAGAGGGTACTTGATGTTTTGAAGAAAGAGCAATTATTTCTTAATATGTCTAAGTGAGAATTTGGAAAGACTTATCTGGTTTATTTGGGACACATTGTAGGAGGAGGCGCATTGAGAATTGATCCTTATAAAGTGGAAGCCATTGTGAATTGGCCCACTCTCAAATCAGTAAACAAGGTAAGAATTTTCTTAGGCGCAACTCAGTATTGGAGAAAGTTTATTGCTAACTTTTCTACCATAGCAGCTCCTATGCATGCAGTGACAATTCTGAAGAAAGGATTCCAATGGGGAGGAAAAAATCAGCAAGATATTGAAGCTTTAAAATACAAGATCAGTTCAACTCCGGTCCTTGCATTGCTGGATTTGAGACAACCATTTGAGATATAGACTGATGCTAGTGATTATGCCATGGGCGCAATAATTTTGCAGCATGGTAAGCCTATCGTTTTTCATTCTGAAACATTCAATGGTGTTGTAATAAATTATCCAACATATTTCAAAGAGCTGTATTCATTGTTACAAAGCATCAAGAAGTGGAAACACTATTTTATGGGTAAAGAGACGATTATTCATACCGATCACCAACCGTTACAGTACTTGCAGTCACAAACAAAATTGCAGCAATCACGACATTTCAGGTGGACAGGATTCCTTCAACAGTTTCACTTGGTTATAAGGTACAATAAAGGTATTTTCAATAAAGTTGATGATATGCTTTCAAGGCCAATTATAAGTGCTTCTACTTTTCTTAAAAATGATTCTATTGTACATGAGAGCTACATAGAAAAATATGCATCTGATGTTGATTTTAAAGATGTGTATGCTAGTTTGAGTGAGGGGAATCAAGTTGAGGAAAATGATTATCACTTGCATAAAAATTTGCTATTTCATTTGGGCAAGTTGTGTATACCAAAAGGAGAGAGACTTAGTGTCATGAGAGAGGCTCATTCGCCTCTTATTGCTGGTCACTTTCGGGTAGGAAAAACAGTGGCGCATCTACAGAGTTATTGTTATTGGCCTCGCATGGTAGATAGTGTGTTATGTTTTATAAGAGGATGTTCTATGTGTGCAACAAGCAAGCCTATCAATAGGAATCTTGGGTTTTATACACCACTACTGGTACCATCAAGGCCATGGGAGAGTGTCTCCATGGAATTTTTTGGAGGTCTACCTATGTCAAGAAAACAACATGATTATCTTTATGTAGTTGTGGATAGATTCAATAAAACGTGTACACTTATGCCATGTAAGAAAACCATTACTGCTAAACAAAATGATGAAATTTAGTTTCAACATGTATGGGTTCATTTTGGTTTGCCAACTTCTATTGTTAGTGATAGGGATTCTAGTTTCATTGGGAATTTTTGGTCTAATCTTTGGAAGTTGATGGACACAAAGTTGAAAAAGAGTATTGATTTTCATACGAAAACTGATGGCCAAACCAAGGTGGTGAGTGTTAGAGCTCGAATCTACCTTAGGCTGAAATAAGGTAAAACTCAAGGCAACATCAAACCAAGCTTAGCCTCGTAGCTAGCCCTATGAGGACAGGAGAGGGCTCTCTCCGGCCTATCTCGGCAAAAGGTCTTCAAAGGGGCTGAGATGACCTATAATAGATACTGATTTTAGGCTAGTAAATAGATAAGAAAGAAGTATTTTGATTTTTAGACTGGGTTTTCTGGGCTGTATGGGACCAAGGACAGCATGAGCAGAGAGATTTAATCAAAGGCATAGAGTATTTCATAAGGCGAGATAGGCATGAGGTTTTAGCATTCAAATTGAAATTATATGGAGTGGAAAGACAGTTGAGAGGCTGAAAAGGGCATGTGTGATGAATCCTTCTCAGACAGAAGACGATACACAGAAAATGAACGCTTTCCCAAGGCAGAGCAATCTAATATGGATTCTACCTTTCTCACTTAAAAGCATTCATTTAGAAATGATTATGAAATAAACAGTAAACATAATGAGGAACATATGAAACAGAGAAGAAACATATGCCAAACATCATACCGCAAGAATCTTATAAATCAGAGCTGTACCATTTAATTATTTCTCTGTCAAAACTATACAGTGATAGCGCTGGGTTTTTTCCTCCCACCCTTTTCAGAACTCTCCCCAGAACTCTCTTTTACAAAAGATTTTCAATACAATAAATACCTTCAAAGGTATAATAACAAACTGATAAAAATAGGGTGTTGTTTAACAAATAAAAACGAAGAGCCAATCATCTGTTCTAAGCAGCGTTACATTATTCTAGCTGAACATTTCTGATGACCAATGATAAGGCGCAAATTGTAGCGTGAATCTCCTTGAATCGTGACTAAAGCCAAAAATAGGCCATCGAATCCGATTTCTCTGCTTATGGTTGATATCTTCGTTCTAAATTTAAGCTTTCGGTTTTGGACTTTTCATTTTTTACTTTTGCCATTTGGATAAAAACTAATTTTAACAAAAATAATTTTAAATTTTGCCTTTGATGACGGGAAAGAAAGTTCCGCCAATCCCCAACTGACACTCCTTGGACCTTTTGGGACAGCTGTAGTTTTCCCATCGACTCCTCAAGCATTTGATAATCATTTTTCTTGCAAATGACCAGTTTGGAAATGTTCGATGAAGTGTGGTCTTCAGTGACCAGTACCATCGACGAATATCTGACATCGAGGAGCACCACGCAATTGGACGTATTACAAGTAATTGCAACTATCATATTTATTTGTTCACCTCCACAACGGGGCCGCGTCAACATTGGACTCCGTTACTGGCTATTGCATAAATATGTGCTTTTGATTACGTTTGATATCGTTGGGCGCCTGCTGAAAATATGTGCATCTATCAACGACGTTCTATCAACTTCATTGTTGTCGGGTTTGCTCGTTTCTATGGAATGGTTGGTGTATAGCTCCCACCTGACAATAGGGGTCGTTGAAAGTGACAATTATTGATGTGACGTCATAAATGTGGACGTGGAAGAGCAGTTAAGCAAGGCTAAATTGTTCTTCTGGACAAGTTGCGAAAGTTTTGTTAAAAACTTTGTTGTCAAAAATAATATGCAAGCACAAGACGACCAAGGAGTTCGTGTTGCGCTGTGGAAGATAGTGTGTTTCAAAAATTTGCCCCCTTTGCTCCAGTGTACCTTGCGATGAAATTGTCAAGGCCCAAATTTTTTCGAGGTTGTGAGGAGAACAAGATTTGCATGTCTAGAATAATGGACGCAACTAGGAAGGCTATGTGGATTTATGAATTATCTCTTGCCAAAGAAAGGAAACTCTGGAGCACCTGACGGAAAATATGGAGCAGCTGACTTTAGAACAGAGGATGGGCAATGCAACATTATGGGAGAAGGAATAGACAAGTTTCAAGATAAGCATGCGGTGCTTATATTTTTCAAATCTGCATCAAATAATGTAAATGGCTGTGAGAAGTTGTCTTTGAAGTGATCTGTTGTGGTCATAAGTCAAAATATACTATTAACTTCTAAAATTAATTTCCCACGTTGCTCATAGCACTACGCCTCACTTTGTTGGATTTAATGTCACTAGTGTTAGATTTTAAAACAAGACAATACTTATTTTTTGCTGTATGCCCTGTTGTCCTCTGCCAACGTAATGCCAAAGTTGATTATAGAATTTACAGAATATGGCATAGGAGCCCCTTTCTTCATTGCAAATGACATCCACAGGGAACACAGGCTAGCCGACCATGTGCGCCGCGCTGGCCCTTGAGAAATGGCGATTTGAAGACAAAAGCCCAGACGAAGTATAATCAGCAACTTTTCCATCCAAACACCCTTCTCCATATTTGATACCACATGCAGTATATGCAAAACCTGGCATAGACATAATTCTTGCTTTGAACTTTAAAAATGACAACAAATTATTTGCAGTCTTGACACGCCGAGGAAGATGATCCACTGTACAATTTCATAACTTATGCCTTGAGATACGAATCTCATAAACAAAGCTGGATTTGAAGCCTGCACCGCCAGCTGCATCGGAGACACCTCCATACCCAATTTTGATACCATATGACTCGTTCAACACATCAAAGACACCTTCCTGAATGATATATCATTGAAGCGATGATGATTTTTGTTCCTGGAGGTTCTGTGTGCCGCGCGCACTCCCAGTGCGCCGCGCCAGTGTATAATTACACTGTGGAAATTGGTCCAGTGCGTCGCGCGCCTTCAGTGCGCCGCGTTTGCTCTCTATGCGGCGCGCTTGCAATGTCACCAACAATTTCGATTTTCACATTGACTTTTGTTTTCTCCACGATGTGTCTTGACTTCAATGATGTCTTTGATACCTCTTGACATGGAGACACCAAAATATCTTTATGGCATGAGTTTTGAATAACAAATCCATTATTTAAAGACGTTGACACTTCACCTTTAACACATACTCTGTTCTTAGTTTCCACTGATTTTTTAGCTGAAATGATGGCTCTTCTGTTGATTTTTTTGCAGGGATAGGAGCTGCTGAAAACTGGCAAGATGACCAGGGCTGCCTGAAGAACTGTGAAACTTGAAAATCCTTAGCAATCATGTATTAAACAAACTTAATGATTTCTTCTTCAAAACAGAGTTTTGAAGAAGAAATGTCCTTCAGCATTATTAATGATGAGAATCTTGAAATGATAACTTATTGAACCTCCCTCTAGCCTGTAGGCGTTATTTAACAATTCTGAAGACCAAACCCTAGACTGAGAAACTAAAATGACTCTTTTTGACCAAAATAGCATTAATGACTGCGAATGATGAGAAATGAACTTTGGTGAATTTGACTCTGACGGAGGACTGACAAGACCGAGTCTAATAGTGAGCATGACCGTTGTGCATCTATTGAGAGGATATTATAGCAAACATCCCAAGTTTTGGGATGAACAACTGCATTACATTCAACACGCTTACAACTGAGCCAAGCACTCTTCTACAAGTACTTCACCTTTTGAATTCTTCTTTGGGTATTTGCCAAAATTTCCATTAGACTTCATCTATGAGAAGGATGTTGCAATTGATGGGAATAGTGATATTTACAAAGCTCAAAATTTCATTGAGAAAATTAATATTATTCATCAACAAGTTCAAGAACAACTTGAGAAGATTCAAAGCAAGTACAAGGAGAGGCATGAAAAACATAGATTTGATCACAAGTTTCAAGAAGGAGACGAAGTATGGTTGCACATAAGCAATGAAAGGATGCAAGGAGAAGGTAAAAAACTCAAGCCTATTTGTTATGGACCATTCAAGATTATTAAACAAGTTGGTAATAATGCATTTCAACTTGACTTGCCTTCATATATGCAAATGTATTCCGTTGTCAATATGGAGAATTTACGTTTGTTGCCATCAATAGAATATTTCTTGCCAGAATTTCTGGATGAGCTCAAGGAGGATACCATCCTTGATAGAAGGACACACACTTCTAAAAGGGGAAGTGTTGATTATCTTCAGATTGGGCTCAAGGGTAGAAAACCAAGTAAGGCAAGATGAATGGAAGTGGAAAAGGTGAGGGAGTTGCTCCCTCATCTTCTAAACAAGTGATTAAAGTCTTTTGGGGTCCAAAAGCTTCCCAATGGGGAGGTGTTCTCAAGATATCATGTCTTATGCTAAAAAATGAAAGTTCTTGAAACAAGTCCGAACCTGAGCAACCGGAAAGGGCTCATCGTTGCGATTCTAGCGCCGCAAATAGTTCAAACAGTCGATGTCGTATGAGGAAGATATCACGTTCTGTCTGTTTTCCCAAACAAAAAAATATTGTGACTGGATGCCCAATAAACATGCAGGTACACTCAACAGGTATATACTTGGAATATTCCATTTTTCCACAGCTAATAGGATGGCGCCAGCTGGCTCAATCTGGGCTATTGATTGTTTATGGTACAGAGTTTTTGTTGGATGTTGGATGGAATTTGAAGCAAAATTGGATGAGTGACACATGGGAAGCCCATAGGCCGCTACGTGTCCTCAGATTTCTGTGGTAAGATTTTTATGGAGTTTCGGAGGTTCGAATAGCTGACCTCCTACCTACAGCAAAGACCATCTACCAACTCGCCTACACGTTTGTTTCTTAACCCTTATGACTCCCTTTTAATATTATGGTGTATGGATTTACATAGCAGGGGGGGGGGTGCAAGCGGTCCCAACCCGCTGGTGGCCCCCAAAGGTTGGTCACATTATTTATATAACCACGACACCAAATTTAACTACCACAAACAAACTCTGATTGCTACGAAACATATCACATGCAAATGGTAACATCTCCCCACGTGGATAAGTTTAAGGTGGAGGTTGATCAAACGGTTAACTTGGCGGAAGTTGTGATGACCTGTCACATGGCGGGTTTCAAAGTTTAAATGCAATGGTTAAGGTTTGCAGAACCACAACTCCCAGTTCCGACATATAACACAAAGTTCAAACCGTTAGTTGCAGAGGTTACGGCGGGGTAAATATGTGACCACCCTGCCACTAACACTTTAATGTTATGTTAACTGTCTGACTATTTTTGGAGTGCGCCCCTAAATTTTATGGTTTGCTTTCAATTTAACTTGAGTTAACTACCTGTCTCCACATTTAGTGGAGTTTTTCTAGCTGTCATTAGGGAAAATGCATGGGGAGGTCAGTTTTCGACCAATTTTGGTGAAACAAGAGTATACCTAGACTAATTTGAGCATTCTAGAGCCATTGGTGCAGAGAAAACAACCATTAGAGGCCTGTACAAATATGTAATTTACAATATTGAGCATAATGACAAAGAGGGACATGCCATTGGGAGCTGGACCAATAGATGTAGCCCAGGAGGGGTGAACTGCTTCATCATGCCTACTGTGTATAACTTATGTGTGAATGTTTTTCTCTATTATGCACTATTTTTCAATGTTTTTAAGGCTTATTTACATGCTTAAAGTTCACTAATTCATCTAATTTTCATGGTTTAAACTCTCATTCCTTAAGAAAACATATGGAGACAAATTGTACATTTTTATATTAATAAAAGGACACTTAGCACAACAGAACTAATAAACTCCTTTCATATCAGTGGTAGCAATGGATTTTGACTTTGAGGAAGCCTTAGGTGCACTACTATCAGTATGAGCCACTGTCCCAATAACACCATCCACTGGAGGCATAGCAGGAGACTGAGATGATGAAGGATTGGTCTAAGGATGAAACACATCAGTTAAAAATGCATATTGCATTCCAGAATAGGAATAAACCAAGTCAAGGTATTGAGCCCTAGTGATGAATTCCTCTTCAGTGACACACCCCCCATTGCAAGATCTTTTGCAATTTTTGGAACAAATGATTTTGTGAACCATTCGGTCAACCGTTGATCTGGGATATCAAATTTGATAAGGTGACGACGACGCCACCATTCATGGATGTGATCCGAGATATGTGTAGCAGTCGACTACTTCAACGAAGTGAGAAAATGGGTGTCAATTTCATACTGGGCAGGCAGCTGGAAATGAGTGAGGAAGGCCATGGCTAAGGAATTGAAATCGAAGAAAATTCCTCGAGGGAGCTCAATGTACCATTTGACCACAACACCAGTCAAAGTGTGCTGCAAAAGATGAAGATGAATGGAATTTTTAACCCAAGAATTAGAGGAACACCACAAATGGTATGTCATAACATGAGTTTGAGGGTCTTCCCCAGATTTTCCTTTGAACTTCATACAATCTCCTAGAATCTTAGTTGGAATTGGTGGCCAATGCATTTGATGCTGGATGGGGTCATTTGTGACCTTTGACACATCCATAAATTCAAATTTAGGTAAGAACAATAAAGGAGGATGATGAGGTGATAAGGGTTGGGGGTTCCAACTTGATTGATAATGATTTTGGCCCCAATAGGGAGGATTCTGACCCGAATATGCATATTTCCCCCATTGCTAGTAAGGACCTTGTTGCACATATTGCTGATAGGGACCTTGCTGGGGTTGTTGATATTGCCCTTGCGAGTACTGAGGCCATGGACCTTGTTGAACATGGGGTCCAGGATAAGGTCCCTGCTGACATAAGGTCCAATTTGTGGCCCCTGCTAAAATTAGGGTCCATCCTATGGTCCATATTGAACATGAGGTCCAACCTATCGTCCCTACTGAACATGAGGTCCAGCCTGCAGTCCTTGCTGAACATAGGGTCCAGCTTTAGGTCTTGGTTGAGATTGCTGGTACTGAGGAATTTTCTAATATGAAGCACCAGGTTGAGGCCCAGTCTGTGGTTGTTGGTACTGACCTTGACAAAAAGGCTGGTACTGATTACCATACTGATGAGGGAAAGGACCAGATTGACCTAGAAGGAGATTTATACCATCTTGGGTGTAAGAACCAAAATGAGTATTGGTCACAACATCACTAACCAAAGGCTGGGGATGTTGGACGTACTGCTAAAATTGTAAAGTAAACCTTTGAACATAAGGAATGTTCGGTTTTCGAACATATAAATATACTGGGTTCAACTACGGGAAGGGCTACTGAACCTGGGAATATTTAATATGAGGCTGACTCGCTACCCCCCACCCAAAAGGGGAGGTACATAGATAGGGTTAAAATTCCCCCAGGCACGGAAGAAACCATGGATTTCTCACTCAATGGTGGGACTGCAGTAATCATAGATAGCGAAAGGGGGACAGAGGATCCAAACAACATGGTAATTTGACCAATGGTGACTACCGGTTGAACAAAAGGTTGAGACATCATGGCCACGTTTGAAACAAATGGGCCGGAAGACGGAGGAATGCCCATTGACCAAACGGGATCCAAAAATAATGGTGTACCAATGGAAGCTCTATAAATGAGGTTTCCCAAAGAGGTATAACTATGCGAGAGCGTGGATGCAACATAAATAGACGGTATTTAAGTTCCACCACCTGAATCATGAGGCGTGGGTCCAAGTAATTCTCCCTCGGAGGGGAAAACCTACGAAGAGGCTTCCGGAATATACAAGCCAGAATTTTCCTGGAGAGTTCTTTGAGGAGCACTTGTTGAGCCGAGAATAAGATACGTTTCATCCTATCTTTACCACGAATTTTTATGTACTTCTATGAATTTTCCCCTCATCTTAGCAATAAAGGAAAGGGAAGTAATGTAAAGTCAATACAAAATGAACTGATGATAAAAGGAATGTTTAACAATGGAAAATTGACTTGTTGTATCTTTATTGATAGGGAAGCAAAGAAGCTGAACTTCTGATAACCAAAAGACAGCTGAAAAAAGAGGCAAACAAGATCATGATGGCTCCCATGGGCTGGCAGAAGATGGAAAGGCACATCCACACTTGGAGGACTCAAATGATAGCCATGAGCAGCAGGACCCTGTATGGAAAGGACCCGTTACCACTGCTGAATTCGCCTTTAAAAGGCCGAAGCCAAACAAGATAGACAGATCTGCATAGATATTTTCCTCTATAATAGACATATCGGGACATAATTTTCAAGTTGTATTAATGTCTTAATCTCCAGCTTAATAAAGATTTTGGCATTTTTGAATAGTCAATCTCTGAGTTTTCCTTATCGGTAGAATTTTGGTAGCTTTGGGTCCATCCCTGGGAGTTTCTCCGCTACTTCTGTGCTATATGTTTAATTACAGAACTTGTGTTTCCAATCATCTAATTCATTTCGTGAGATATCATTTAATTTGTTAATTGTGAACATAAGATGCTACAACTTTCTCTTTCATTATAATAGTTCATCATTCATGCTTTCTTGCTTACAATCAATGTTTTCATAATTGTTTAGATGCTTTCATCATTTCAAAATGCTTTTATAATCATTTGATTAGTTTTAGCATGACTTCTATTCAATTCTGCATATAGTTAAATTTGGATCTTTTCATTATCATTGCGAGGCGCCTGGTTGCTGTTTGATTCAAAGAGATGTCATTTATTAATTTAAAAGAGAATTCCATTGCAAAATTTACATAAACAATTGTTGTTCAATTTATTAGAATTGCAATTCAAATTATTAGGATTGTTGTTAATTTCATTGTAGTACGCTGTTCAATCATAGTTTTCTCTTTTCAGCTGGAATAGTCATTTCTGCATATGCTTAGAACATAATAGTCAAAAGCATTCTATAATTCCATTCCAATTTGATTTTATTGAACTTCAAGAATTATATAGTCTTCTTTATGATAATTTAGAGTAGTTGTCCTTCGATATCACTTGCATATACTATGCTTACACTCTTGAAATAACAAGACTTTCCCTAGGTTGATAATTAAATGAGAAGCATTGAAGTTTCCTGTAACAGTCACCTTTATGACCCAACATTTTTGGTGCCATTTTCGGGGAGAGTGTTTAAGATTGATGTCATTTATTTCTTTTCCCTTTTGCTGCAAAGAATTGGGTATTGAAAGCAAGAGGTAAGAACCTGCATACCAACAAGAAAAATGCTCTCTCTAGCCTAATTTCCAGCAATTGTGCAGAGGTTAGTAGGATAGGTGCTCTTGTTTTATGTCTAGGAAGAAAAAGATAGGAACAAATCAAAATCCCTTGCTTAAATCCACAAAACCCAAAGGACCAGTGATCCTTGGTAGAACAACATATATAGACAAAATCATTAAGAAGGTTGAATCCTAGGCATTCGTAGGACCTAAAACCATTCCTACTCAAATTCATACTACACTCCCTCAGGCAACAGCCTCACCATCTATAGCCCACACTGAGATTCATAGTGAAACAAAAGGGTCTGAACAAAGCCTTCAGAATGCTGATCACGTAAGTCTTGACCCTTCGAGAGAGGGAGGTTCTTGCAATTTACAGGAAGGAGAAGGAGAAAGCAACAGTGCAGTGCAAGTAAAAAATTTAGAGCCTGGATCCCGTAAGAGAGTGGTTGAAATAGAGACACCTAGCATCACAGATCGGGGAAGTGTTGTAAGGATTCCTTCGCATTCAATCCCTAATTCCACTTAGATTATTCCTCCAGAACAAGAAATCTCCGAAGATTATTGGCATTTTTTTGATCAAATGGAAAACAACCAGAACCAGAGGCAGACATCAACATTAGAATATCCCATTGTTGATCCAGCTGCAAATCCATCCATGGGTTGAACTTGGAAGATCTTGATGCATTTTTATTTGAATTAGATGTCTTATGTAGGGGATATTACTATACCAATGACCCTCAGAAAATGAAACTATTCCCCTCTACCTTTAAGGGAACAACATTACGCTGGTTCATGGGGCTTGGTGGAGGAACCATTAATTACTGGGACTAGATGAAGAACATTTTTCTTAAAAAATATCAAGACTATTTCCGAAGTTGAGAAATAAAAGATGAAATATTCAATATGTCTGCAAAGGATAATGAGACATTAGAATAATACGTCTAAAGATTTTAATATAACTTACAAAGGTCTCCATATACTACACTGTCTAAAGATATCTTAAAAGCAACGATGATTAAGGGAATGAAAGAAGAATGGGTTGAAAAACTTAACATAATGGGAAAAGGGGACATCTATCAAGAATAATATAATGATATTATGTCAATATGTATGAGGTATTCTTTGGGTAGTACGCGAAGTAGGCCAATCGGGCAAGACTCAACTACAAGGAACCCTAAGCAATCTAATGGCAATGTGACCATAGTAGAAGTTGGTAATCTTTTAGAATATTTCAAAACTGATATCTTGGGAACCTTGACAACACAGTTAGATGTCCTACAAGCCAAGCAGAAGCAAGCTATAGCAGAACAAAACTTGGTTGTCTTTTTCCCACGCCGTCAAAAGAAGCACAGCTAATGGGAATTTCCATTAGACATGGTCTAGACATGTGATATTTGTACCAAGGACCATGCCACTAACCATTACCCTTCGCTTCCGGGGTTGAAATAAATTTTTAAAGAAGTAGAAGAAGAGATGAAACCAGTCTATTTAATGAACCAGCGTCGACAATGGCAAGCACAACCAGGTATGCCACAAGACCTACCTTAGTTCTTTTCTTCTCCACAATTTAACTAGCAGAAACCTGCAACAGATTGGTAGAACCAATAAACTTTCTCTACTTTTCCATCTCAATTATTTCCTATGCCTCCTTGGCCAACCCAACCCTCTTCAGGTAATAATTGGCCAAGTTTTCCTTGTTCTCCCCTTTACTGGAAAAACAATCCCTATAAATCCCAGTGGTCAACCTCCCCTTCACAAACCACAAATTGGCCTCAACACTGGCAGTGACCTCTGGGAATGACCAACCTACTGATGGGGACAGGGGTTCAAAATAAACCTACAGTTGAACCAACCTACATTACCAGGTCTATACCCAGTCCAGCACAACCCTCAGCCTATCATGCGGCCTAACTGCCGGCTCAACCCAATCCTAATCCTAACAACAAGCCAGTTCAGCTAATTCAAATTGTTGAAAACCCAAACCCCGAAAATGAAAAAAATAAATGCAATGAACTAAGGCTGAGATCATGCCATGTTATTTCACCCAAAGAAAATACGACCATACCAAAACTTGAACCTGGAAATCCGACAGAGCCTAGACAAACAACTATAACTTAAACAGAGGTCAAGCAGGGAAGAGAAACAACTGACCAAGGGAAACCTGAAAACCTTATGATTTCTTCCCCTCCATTCCCTGAAAGATTAACATTGCCTAAACTGATAGTCTCTCCAGATTTCGATATCCTAGGGGAATTAAAGAAACTTTGCATTAAAATTCCTCTTTTGCAGGCTATACGAGACATTCTTATCTATGCCAAGATAATGAAAGAGTTGTGCGGGAAGAAACAAGCGAGAAAAGAAAAAACTGTACCCACTGTTCATGTGGTATGGGCACTATCAAAATTACTGTGGGGTAAGGAAACACCTGTGAAATATGAGGATCCAGGGAACACCATAGTAATTGTGAAAATCTCTAACCACTCCTCTCCAAACACATTGGTTGACTTAGGGGCGACCATTAACATCTTAATTACAAAGACCTACGAGAAGTTAGGCATAACATCATTAGAACCCATGACTACCTTGCTGGAAATTGATGACAAATCTATTATCAGACCAGAAGGAATATTACAAGACATCCTGGTTTCTATGGACTCATGGGAGTATCCAGCTGACTTTTTAGTTATTAACCCAGAAAGTAGGATGGATGGACACCCCCTGATACTTGGTCGACCTTGGTTAGCAACAACCGATGCTTACATAGGCTACCAGACAGGAAACATGACCATTTCTAGGGGTGATTCCATAAAAAACATTATCATTTACTCACTTTCCAAACCAAGTCTACCCACGGTAAATATTCAGAGGCATCCACATACATAATGGGAACAAAATATCTGTTCACCACTAACAATAGTTAAATATCTTGAATTCAAAGATCAAAATGAAGACGATGTAATCAATAACTTCATGAATTAGTCATATGCGCCTGGAAACTTAAAATTCCAAATGTTAAAAATAGTTCTTGATGATGAAACACAAGAAGACCCCTTGGAAGACATTGATAATCAACACATACCAATTGAAATTGAGCCAGGGAAAGTTTTAAATATTAATTGCAGTCTGGATAGTGACCAAAAGAAAAATCACATAAAGGTTTTACAGAAGTATCAGGGAGAATTTTCTTGGGACTACCCAGACATGAAGGGTATAGACCCTAAACTATGCACACATCACATCTATACTGATAAGGAGGCTTGGCCTATTCGGCAGCCTCAATGGAGGATAAACCTGCACCTAAAAGACATTGTAAAAGATGAGTTGCAAAAGATGTTGGACGTAAACTTCATTTATCCTATCTCATACAGTAAATGGGTCTCTCCTTTAGTAGTCATTCCTAAGAAGAATGGGAAGTGGAGAATCCGTGTGGATTACAGAGAATTAAATAAAGCAACATAGAAGGACCACTTCCCCCTTCCGTTTATTGACCAAGTCCTCGATACATTGGTAGGAAAGAGGTTCATTTCCTTCCTTGATGGGTTTAGTGGTTACTATCAAATCCAGATATCCCTTGAAGACCAGGATAAAACAAGCTTTACCTGCCCATGGGGTACATTTTCCTACAGGGTATTACCATTTGGACTATGCAATGCCCCAGTAACCTTCCAAAGATCCATACTCAACATTTTTTCTGATTTAATAAATGGAGGACTTGAAATTTACATGGACAACTTTACCCCATTTGGAGATGATTTTGATCAAGCACTAGAAACATTAGAAAAAGTATTGGAACGATGTATTGCTCCCAGATTATGTTTAAGCAATGAAAAATGTAACATGATGATGACCAAAGGAGTAATCCTAGGACACTATATCTCTGCAGCTCGAATACAGGTAGACTTGGAAAAAATAGAAGTAATCCTTTTATTAGCCACACCTTGTACACAAACATAGGTATGTAGTTTTCTTGGATATGCAGGATACTATCACAGGTTTATAAGGAATTTTTCACAAATTGCTACGCCCTTGTATGCATTAACTGGAAATGTTGAATTTCATTGGTATGATAAATGTGGACACTGCTTTTACAGATTTAAAGAAACTGGTCTCAACATCACCGATATTATGTGGTACTAACTGGAAGCTACCCTTTCAAATTTCTTCAGATGCATCCGAGATAGCAATAGGGGTAGTTCTCGGTCAAGAAGAAGATAAAAAGCCCTATGCTATTTATTATATCAGCAAGAATCTCACTTCTACCGAATTAAACTATACAATGAATTAAAAATAATTATTGGTTGTCATTTATGCTATCAATAAATTTAGACATTATATAATTGGCTATCAAGTACTCATGTATACTGATCACTCTGCCATTAGATATCTAGCTGATAAACCAATTACAAATGGGAGAGTAACTCGTTGGTTGTTTCTTTTGCAGGAGTTTGACATAACTATCAAAGAACATCCAGGGAAGGAGAACGTGGTTACAGACTTCCTATCCAGCGTTCCCAAATCAGATGACACACTAGTGGTGGACGATTGGTTTCCCGACGAACATCTGTTTGTTGTAGTAGTAAAAACACCATGGTACGCAGATGTAGAAAAATACCTGGCAGTAGGGAAGTTGCCCAGACATTTGACATCAAGGGAACGAAAGCTGATTGTTTAGCACAGTTCTAGATTCTCCTGGATCGGTGGATACCTCTTTCATACATGAGCTAATATGCATATACGGAGATGCATCTGAGAAGACAAGATTTATGACATTCTATGGGCCTGTCATGGTGAACCTTGTAGTGGCCATTTTGCAGATCGCAGAACAGGGCACAAAGTTTTGCAAATGGGTTATTATTGGCCTACAATTTTTAAAGATGCCAATAAATATGTCCAAGTCTGCGATAGTTTCCAAATAATGGGCCACATGGGCCAAGCTGATCAAATTCCATTACAACCACAATTGGTAGTAGAATCGTTTGAACGGTGGGAACTAGACTTCGTTGGAACATTCAACCCGCCATCAACCAGGAGATCTACATACTGGTTGCCATAGATTATGTAACAAAGTGGGTAGAAAAAGTATCTTTATCAAGAGCTACAGAATAATCTGTGATTAATTTTATTTTTGAGCTATTTGTGCGATATGGATTACCACGAGAAGTGATAACTGATGGAGCGACACACTTTGTGGGAAATAAAATTATAGACACCTTGAAGAACCACCATATCATCCATAGAGTCACATCTCCCTACCACCCACAAGAAAATGGGCAGGTTGAAAGTACCAACAAAGTCCTTGAGGAAATTCTCACTAAAACAGTATAAACACATCACTGGGATTGGGCTACTAGACTACCAGAGGCCTTGTGGGCTTACTGCACAACATGGCGAAACACCACTGGATATTCTCTGTATCATCTAGTATTTGGAAGAGAGCCTATTTTTCATATTGAATTCGAAATAAAGAATCTAAGGACAGCTCAGGAGGTGGGGCTGGACTTGACAGAGGCCCAGATTAGAAGACTCCAGCAAATAAATGAATTAGATGAAATACAACTACTGGCTCTATAGCACACCGCAATCATCAAACAACAACGAGCTAAGTGGCATGAAAACCTCATAAAAAATAAGACATTCCAGAAAGGAGATTGGGCACTTCTCTATGACTCCAGATTCCAAGACTTCCAAGGAAATTTAAAAACAAGGTGGCTCGGTCCATACGAAATTTAGGAAGTACACAGAAATGGTACCCTCACCTTGAATACCATAGATAGATCTGGTTCTACATTCCGAGCCAACAGGCACAGAGTGCGCCTCTATCACAAACCACTTACAAGGGAGTCTTTCTACTAGCAGGTACGCAATGATCCCACCATCCAAATTTTAGCAGCAAAGGGTGATAGCCCCACAACTTTAAGTGCATGATCTTTCTACTTCCTATTGTAAATATTATATATAATTTCCCTGCAATTCATATTTTTCTCATTTTGTTGTACATCCTTCATACTTGCAGTTGTATTTTTTTTCCTTCATTCTTCTTTTGCGTGTTTATTTTTGCTGTTCAAATCTTTGAACGACTGTTGTTCAATCCAATTGAACAATTGATGTTCAATCAGATTAAACAACCATCTTCCTTTGTGTGTTTATTTTTTATGTTCAAATATTTGAACGACTACTATTTAATCCAATTGAACAACTGTTGTTCAATCGGATTGAACAGCCGTGTTCCTTTGTGTGTTTATTTTTTCTATTCAAATCTTTGAACGACTGCTATTCAATCCAACTAAACAACTGCTGTTCAATTGGATTGAACAACTATGTCCTTTTGTGTGTTTATTTTTTGTTGTTAAAATATTTGAACGACTGTTGTTCAATCTAATTGAACAAATATTGTTCAATCGGATTGAACAGCCGTGTGTTGTTTTTTCTGTTCAATCATATTGAAGAAATGATTCTTTTTCCCCTTTATAAGCATGATATTTATTTCTTTTTGATGATCTCTTGTTAAAAACCCATTCCTCATTTCACACCCTAGCTGTAAAAGACATTTCTGAGCAGGAATTGGCACCTGAAAAGGAGAAAAGCAGTAATATTACTAATGTTTGATGATCCTTTGGAACTTTGATGGAAATATCTGCTCCGAACATCTCCCACTCTAACATGTTATCACACAATTCATAGTCTTATAACGATATATATTTCTACACTCTCGAGTAGTATTTCCCTTTGACATAAGGATATAGGAATAAGGAGTATTAATTGTATTGACATTATTTTTTTTTTACTTCTCACACCATCCCTAACTCTTAAGGATTTAATGAGCCTCCCTTCATGTATAAAGAAGAAATATTATGTCTATATGAAAAATTTTAAGAGAGTATAGGGGGTCTCATCACGAGCTAGCCTACCATGATCATACGGATTTAATAGGTGACATGCTCACAATGGTTAACACACCAGGGTAATGACCTTCTCGATAGCTCAAACTTCTTGAAGGAAAAGAGGTCTCATCACGAGCCGGCTTGATCACTTCGTTACAATCCCAGTAAATGGCACTTTGACTATCTGGCCACCACACCAGCAAAGTGGTCTCTTCATAAAAAAAAGAAAAATGACTATTTTTCAAAAAGAAATATTATGTCTATATGCAAATTTTTAAGAGAGAATAGGGGGTCTCATCACGAGCCAATCTACCATGATCATAAGGGTTTAGCAGGTGACATGCCCACAATGGCCAAAAAACTAGGTTAGTGAGATTCTCGATAGCTCCAACTGCTTGAAGGACAGGAGGTCTCATCATGAGCTGGCCTGATCACTCTGTTACAACCCCAGTTAGTGTCACCTTGACTATCTGGCCACCACACTAGCACGGTGATCTCTCCATAAAATTGGCAAAATATCTACTTTGACATAGAGGATTCTGGCTCATTTTTCGGGTTAAAATAGCAACATTTTCGAGGCTATGAATGCCTTATGGCAGTAGTGGCTCTGCTTATGGTATGAGATTATTTTTCTAACAATAGCTAATTACTTTTATACATTCCTTATTTCCTATTTTCATCCATTTCCGAGATAAATGCACTGCTCGAATAAGTGATAATACTATTTACCCGCATAAGTAACTATGAATGAACTATCCTTTCATGTGTTAATTAAGGGATGATAGCACCAATCATTATCCATCACTGTCATGCTTCTGTCATGCTATACCATTAAAAATGATATCCTATCATAATAATTTCTATATCGCTTTCTCCTCTTCTTCGGTCATTTCCACCTGATATACACTTATGATAAATTCCAATTCTGACCTTTGCATCACATGAAATCATGATTGTTGCAATCTCTCCTCTTTTCTTGAGCTCCAAGGCCACGTACACCCTTCTCTCGTACAACTGTGATTACTGATTTCTGACCTTTGCATCACATGCATTCATGATTTCTCCAACTTAAGGATGTGAATGCCCTTGTTCCGAGAGAGGGGGTGTAAATATCCATAAATAATAAGCATGCGAATTCCCTACACAACTTCCTTTGGATATGATAATGGGACCAAAATATCATTGCATTTATGATATGCAGTTACATACATTTATGACATAAGGTTACAATTTATTTTTTCTCTTGCATTCAGTGTTTATTCTAACCAACAATGCCAGAAGAAACACAGACAGAGGGAGAAATTAGTTGAGATAACACATCATCCATGAGAGGAAACTCTTTCTGAAATGAACCCACAACCTTCCAAATCTTAGACGCAACTTGCACCATTCTTCAACAAGTTGGTTGGTTGGCATACTTACATAAATTTCAAGGGTTTGACATTGAAATAGCAGTTGAATTCCTGCAGAACCTACAGGAGGAACATACCAGACTCAGAGGAAGGATTATACTAGTCACATAGGACATCATTGCTGAGGTCTCTAGAATACCAGTAGAGGGAGAAATATGGACCAAAAAAAACCTTCTTCTACGAGAACCAATCTCAACATACTAGGACTCAGGAGAACCATTGGAACGGAAAGGAAAGGGGATTAACCCTGTGTCCCTACAAAAACCATGGAAAGAATTGGCAGCGTTCATTCAAAGATACATCACATGCGATGGACGCCAAGATGTGGTAAAACCCCACCAAATTAAATTGTTAGTTGTTCTTAAACGAAAATTTCAGTTAATCTGCCTTCATTCTTGAATTTTGTATTACACGATGTTAGTCATCAATACTTTTCACTTATTGGTGATGACTAGTTGTAACAGCCAAGTTTTCTAGCAGCTGATCAAAAATTTGTCAAATTTTCCAGCTGGAAAACACCCATAATTTTTTTTTGCCTTCTTACCTTTCAGTCCGCCCATGACAAGATGAAACCTCATTATCAAGTCCTACCTAGCATCAACCATACTAGTCTGCCCATCAACTCTAAAGAAACAATCCAAATCTGTCCAAAAAGTCTCCCCTAAGTTAGGAAGTGGTGCTTTAGGAATTTCTCTCTTGGAAAAATATCCTAAAGCAAAAGAACCTCCATCTGCTATAGACCAGTCATAATAGACCTTCCCATTCTGCAAATAAAATTGGTTACAGCCATAGGTCGCGCCACTAATACACCCTCAAGTCTCAGCAATACATGGACCATAAGTCAAACTGATTCTAGGTGTTTTTACAGTATTTTAATGGATCTTTCAAGGACAGAGGCATACCAGCATCTTAGAAGACAATATTTGGCTCCACATGAGAAGAAAACTGCTTCTCAATGTGATCTTGAGCTTGGGATGTAGCCAAAGAGCAGAGAGTTTTTCATTAAGCTCTTGCGATCACATTCAAAGCCTGAAAGGACAGTGAAAGGAAAAATAGCACTGTCAAAGGGCTGATGATATGACATGACTGAAGAACCTCCTTCATCTACAAGCAGAGGGTTGAGAGCGCCTCCTTAATCTATAAGCAGAGGGCAGATGGACAAAGTTTGATTTTAAGAGTTGCACTGAATGTAAGACAAATTTTGGTTATAGTGAGATAGTAACTAAGGTTTTCTGAAGTAAAATGATGATTAAAAGAAGAGGCAAAGTAGTGGGCTTTAAAATGATTTGCATGATTTCACTATTATTTCAGTTACAATGTGAAGCTAACAGGTTAATCATCATTAAAGAAAATATTGTTAAACAGATGGCCAAAAGAGTCAAATAGTCTTGGGCTCAAACTAACCTCTGCCATCATGTATAAGAGAAGCCACTTTCAGTATGATTCATCAAACATGCTTCTTTTGATTAAGACAGAGGTTGAAAGGACATCAAGCATTTTGTCAAGATAGGCCTCCTTCATTCATAAGCAGAGGGCCAGAGCAGTGACTGATTTCAAGATTTGACTGATTAAGAGACAAATGGTAAGAGCAGCAGAAGACAGCTGAAAGCTTCTGAGCAGGGCAATCTTGTCAAAAGCAAAGGAAAAGCATGAGCGCTATAAAATGTCAAAGAAAGTTGGCTTATCTCCTATCAGGGTTTTCTTTCAAAGACAGTCTGAGAGCCAAGAAATGTACAAACTTAGCCGAGGGGTGTGATTTCCTTAAAAAGATACAAAAACTCATCTCCTTGATGAGCAGGCTTAACAATTAGTCTTCGTTCCTTTAAACAAAACAGAGTTGATAAGTGGTTGAGAAATGAGCCATGACACAAGCCTAAGAATGATGATTGTTTTTCAAGAAGATCCCGTTCTTCCTGTTCATGTAAAATCTCTTTCAAAAATTGCTTATCATAACGGACAAAAGGTGATCTGACAAAAGGACAAAAAGACATTACAACTAAGCACCTATGTCCATAAATATGCAAGAATGTTTAGGGCATATGTTTCAGTTTTTGGAAAAAAATTTCAAAGCCCATAAGGCATGTCATTATTACATGTAATGACATCTTCCTTATGAAAAGGGTCAAATATAGAGGAGGAGTTTAAAAAGCACCTAACAGTTTGGACCAGCCTCACAGTGAGCATTATCACCTTTAAAAGCAGCAGAAATAGGAAATATCAACCAAGTTTTAAGAGACAGGTCATCTCCTTGCAAATGGCAAAAGATGCTTCATCGATCATGGGTGTATTGTTGAGCAGATTTTCCATGTTGAAATGTCACTAAAGGGTCAGTAGTGGCAGAGGTTACTTTTCAAATGTGTAAACACAGTAAATGAAGTTTCACCTTTGGAATGATTTTATTATAAGAGGAAAAGAGTCATAGCTATTACAACTGTTCAATTAGTATACACAGACCTTTTACCAACGCTATTCAAAATGTGGGCCCTTCTTAACACAATTCAAAATAATTTTGTTTCCTTTTAAAATGGACAAAGGCAGTGGTTTAAAGAGAGAAGTCTTCCAAACCCTCACAAATCCAACTCAAAGGTAATTGATTCTTGCGTTCAAAGGAGGATAAAGGGACCGTTGCAAACCCTTTTTGAATTCCCAAAAAACAAACATCGCTCCCCTCTTGCTATCCACGAGACCAGAGAAGGAAATTTCGAGCTAATTCATTGATTTTTGAGCTTGAAGAACACGCGGCTCGCTTGTAGCTTTGCGCGGCGCGTTCAGAAAGAATTTTTACAAAGCACTCCAGTACTGCGTGGCACAATTGTAGTGGCGCGCGGCGCGCCTATAAGCGCTGGTCCTGTCGGCCCGACAGTGACTTGACAACCTCTGTTTGCACGACGTTTTCCATAGAAAACATGCCGCGCACACTTTGAATGGTCCAAACGCCCTCAACAAGTCTGGAAGCTGGTCCAAAATCCTCAAACAATGCCATCATCGTTTTCAAATGTATTTTATGTGCCTCCTTGCTCTTTTCAAAACTGTTAAGTGGTGGAAAAAGGGATGAAACTCACGGTGTGAATCACAGTTTTGAGTTGTTTAAAAGGAGATGTATTTTTGTTTAAACTCGAGACTTGTTGTGGTTATGTTTGCTAGAGGTGAAACAGTAAGAATGGTGCGTTTCTATTGATGTAAAAATCCCAATAACTGCCCTCAAAACAATGATGAAAGGTAGAGGCACTGTTTAAAGGCAAAAAAACAGTATTAGAACAAATGAAACAGGGAGCCTATTTTCAGCTACAATGATCATTATATGAGTTCTCTTTTATTCTAGAAGTCCTCCTTGTGGTGAAGAACAGAGTCAGGGCTGCCAAATTTGTCCATAAACAAACTTTAGTGTATAAAGCTGTAAATTTCCATTTGGAGGTATTGTCAAAATTTGTGTGAAGAATAGTGAATACAAGAGCAGTGTATTGATTGTGAGGAGTTTTTTCTGTTTTTCTGATACCAAGCTGTATGTTCTCACACCAAAAACACAAAAAGCTGGGTAATCTTACCCAAACATAGTGACCCTTTGACTGTGTGTATCTTTTGTTGACTGTGTACTTGTTTTTAAAAAATTGTTTGTTGATTGGCATACTAAGAGAAAGGGTAGTGTTGTGGGAGGAAAAGAGACCTTATATCACAGAAGCATCTCACACAACATTTGAAACCAAATTACCTTGATCAAACAGTGATTGACAGAGAAGGTAGAGTTTTGTTTGAGAACACATTTCAAGAAATCCTTTTTGAGGCAGTTTGGTTTTACAGGGAGCATCTATAACAAGATGCCTCCCGGGCAGGATAATAGGAGTGGATTGCATAAGAAGTATGAGTCTATTTCCACCGAAGAAGTGAATGCACACCCATCACTCTTGTTCAATTTCCATGAGATCGGGTGCTTAGATTTTTGTCAAAGGGTGCAAGAGGTGAAGAGTTTTTCTCCTTTGACACACCTTTGCGCTTTGAGATTTCAAGATAAAAATTTCCAATTGGTAGGCCTTGACTTCAAGTTCTCCCCAAGATCCATCTCCAAAGCCACTAAAATTCCCTATATTGGCGAGAAATGATTTAAGAAAAGCCATTTGGACTCAGATGATTACAAACCCTTCCTAAAGCCTGAGCACAGAGAATCATGTCCTTCTATTTTCCCTTTCTCATATCTTTTAGCCAGCTACGCCCCTCTCATGAAGATTATCATGAAGTACTTCACTTGTGAGGGAAGATTCTCCCAAATTTATGTGTATCACATTCGATTGCTCATGCATTTCACTAGAGCCAGATTGCTAAATCTTCCTTTCTTCTTACACAAGAGCATTGAGAATATGGCCTCCACTGTCCAGAAGAAGCCTCCTTCACAGCAAATAGCCTATCTCTTCCATCACTTTCTCATCAAAATCATCATTCTTCATCAGCTGGAAAAGAGAGAGGTTGCTTGGGATGTTTTCATCACTCATCCGGATTTCTCCACTGTCCCTCCAGTACATACATCCCCTACATCTCCTACTCATCACCCATCACCTTCCTCTAGCAGACCTATTCCTAAAAAGCTCAAATTTACTACAGAACAAGCAGAAGAGCCTGAAGATGGAGAAGAGTCTGATCATGATGATGAGGAAGAGGATGAAGGGCAGCAGCATGAAGAACAACAAATAGAGGGTGAAGGGCAACAGCATGAAGAGCATCATCACAGTGATGATAAACAGTAGCAAGGGGAGGAGGAAGAAAATGTTGAACAACAACATGACAATGAGGGTGAGATAGGGAAACAACATGAAGATAATGAACAAGGACAGGAAAGGGATGAACAGGGGCAGCCTTGTGATACAGAGCAACAAGGGAATGACAATGATGAGCAAGGGCAGCCAAAAGATGATACACAACAGCCTCCTCAAGAAGAATAGCAAACTCAAAAGGAAGAGAAGCAAGGTGACAAAGGTAAAGGGGCCATGCCCTCTTCTCCTAAAAAGGCAAAGCCCCAGACAGCAAAGAAGAGAGTGCCTAGAGTGGTCACTCCAAATATGACAAGGGCTCTCCGAAGTAAAGGAAAGTTGCCAAAGAAGCCCATCATTGATTTTCCTAGGAGGAAGAGCACTAGAATAGCCACCCAAAGCAAAGGGAAGGGTAAGGTAGAAGGAAGTCATGAACAAGAGAGTGCATTCGACATCATCCAAGTCCAAAGCGATGATAGTGATAATGAGGCCTAGCTTCTAGAAAATCTCTTGATCCATAGGGAAGGCCAAATTGATGCCTTGAAGGATGATCTTCACAGAGCTAGGAATTTCAATCAATTTTTTCAGATCCAAAATAGGCAAATGAGTGTCCATATGGTTGTTTATGAGACACGGGCGACCAAGTACAAGAAGGAGGCCTCCAAAGCCCAAGCAAGGTTGGAAGAACTCATAGGCGAGTTTGATGAAAGTGAAGGCGAAGATCAGCCTAGGCGAAAGAGGCCTAGAACCATGGGGCTTAAAAAGGCCCTTGAGAAGCAAAAAGAAGAGGAAAATGCCCTTCTCCAATCTACCCCTCTCACTGCATTGCTTGAACAGGAGATAGAGAACAATAAGGAGGCATGGCTTGAGAGAGTCAATGACCACTTGGAGAAGAAATTGGAGAAGGCAAACAAAGATTTATACCTTCAAAGGAGAATGACAAGGCATTATAAAAAGTTAAATCAGTTTGCCCGGCGCAAGTTGAAGGCTGCTCAAGAAAAGCTCAAGGAGGCTAAAGGGAAGTGCCCGGCATGGAAAGTGAGGAAAGACATATCAGGACTTCAAATTTTGGCCTCTACTTCACAACATGTTGCTGAGAATCCTTGAGGGTCATGCTCACTAATTTTGGGCGATTTTCGACATATTTTGGTTTTTTGGCATTTTTTGGGTTTTTGGCCAAAACTCATGGGTTTCACCATTTCAGTATGGGGGATCAAAAAAGGAGGAGAATGGTATCATTGGATGCCATAATTTCAGGAGCACACACTCAAATATTTTCAGGACATTTGAAGATCATTTTCTCCCCTGAAATGGCGAAAAATGCCCGCTTTTTCTACACTCTGCCCGGTCTATCAGCAAACTTTATTTTTTGGTTTTTTACACACAGACCTATTTTTGGATGACTTCCAGGCATCGGATTCAGAAAATTCCAGTTGCTCCAGAAATTAGACACTTAGAGATTTCCAACGAGCTATCATGAGCCTCATTTTGACATCAGGAAGGCTGCCAAAAGTTGCCGGCAAGTCAGGGGACCTTTTGCTGATGTAATTTTTGAGTATTTTTGTAAAAATTGAACCTTTAAAAACCGCTTTTTCCTCATGTGCGTTTAGCTATTTTTGCACATGAGAAGTTTTGAAAAGTCAATTTTTTTTCCTCTTTTAGCATTTTTTAGATATTTTATGAGATATTTTGTGCCTTGGGCTTTGCAAAGCCTCAAGGACAAGTTTAGATATTTTGAATAGGCCAATGAGAGTGCAAATTGAACTAAGAGGTTTTCCTCACTTGAGCTTATATATTCCAAAGGCTTTCATTGTAAACAAGGCTGAACTTGATGATAGAAGCAATATATGGTCATATAAGCTTTGGAAGAAATACTTGTCTCATGCTTTTGGATAGTCTCTTGGATGTTCTTGGATGATGAAAGAGGATTGTTGTTGGATTCCATGACTTGGTAGAATGGTATAGTGTGTCTCTCTTTGTTTTGTTTCCTAGTTTTCATTCATGAATCCATGTTTCTTGCTTGCTATAGAACATTAGAGAACAAATTCGAGACATGCCCTTGGAGGCACCTCAAATTTCCTGTTTCTTCATAGCTTCCATGTTTTCTTCATCCTTAGTCACATTAAAGAATTCTTGATTTCTCTTTAATAACTTAAGGATATTGTTTCTTATTTCATTCATGGTTTTATGCATGCTAAGTATGATTTACGGTATGCCCTGCTTACTCATTTCTAGCCATAGCTCCATCCATGAAATTTCTCTTTGACTGATTAGATTTTCATTTGTTGAACATGAGGTCTTGTTCTGATCTTGCCCTTTGTCTAAGACTATGCAATATTGTTTTCAAAGTGCCCAATAACTTGAAGTACTGTGTTTAGGCGTTCTGGCATAGTGATTTAAGTTGTTTTTCTGTCTTAAGTGTATTTCCCCAAAGACTGATAGCCATTTCCCAAAGTTAGAGAGTTATATATCTCTATGCATGGCTTGAATGTTTATTTCTATGTATTGATTATCTTATAGTTACATTTCTCATGATTAATGGTTTGCCCTACCATGTTTATGTCAGCTATTAAACTATTTATGCTTGAAATCCTTTGTTGTTCCCAAACTTGATGTCCATTTTATTCCATTTTTCCCAAGGATCCTTTCTACCTCGAATCAAATCGGCCCTTCAATAGCCTTGTATCACCATCTAATAGCTTTCTTGACCTTTTCGACCCCATAGCCTAGTTGATCTGACATATTTTTACCTATCTTATATCTTTTATCAGTTTCATCCCTCACAACCTAAAAACCAAAACCAAAAAGCCTACTTCATAACTAGCCTAAAATCATAACACAATAAGCAAACACATAGATATCCATTATAGTTATAGAGAGATCCCTCTCTGAGTCCAGGAAGGCCAGGTCCTTGGGCTCCAAAGATTGGTTTGATGTTACACTGTCATTTGGCTTGCCAATCAGTCAAATCATGGGACCCTAACACACGACACTGCTGTTTGAATTAGAAAGGCCAAAAATCCCTAAGCAGTTGTCATCCACCATGGCTTAATCAAATGAATTATCATTCATGAGCTAGGAAAACAACATAAATTTTGGGACAACTTCGTTAATCCTGCCCTGCATGCCCCTGAGGAAAATCTTGTCAGAACTGAAATTGAGCTTCCTAGAATAAACATACCTAGGAGAGCAAGAGGGAAAATGGCTTGTGCTTCGACCTGAGAACTAGGGAAATGAAGATGGTCTGAGAGACTACAATTATGGCAAGGCACCTCAGAGGTTGCAGAGGAGGCAGGGCCATCCCATACACCACCTTCAAGCCCTCAAAGCATGCCCTTACAAGACTATGAAGAAGAAATGGCTCAAGTCCTGGAGAACATGAGGGCATACCGTGAAATTAGAAGCCTATCTGGAGAAGCTGAGGAGCAAGAGGAACCATTGAATCAATTTGCCATCGCTAGCAACTCTGGACGCACTAAAATATTACCCCACCAAGATGAATCGTTGGATTTTAGGGCCTTATCTCCTCCCGAGAGTGATTGGGTGAATAGGGAAGACCGGGTAGAAGGGATATATGAATCTAGAAATCAGTTAGGAGACACCATCCCCTTAGAAAAAAATGCGAGCATGGAGATAGTCCCCCTAACACCTAAAGGGAACATTATCTCACCCAGTCAGGACGATAATGAAGAAATAAACTCCGGAGCATAGAAAGTAAATATCATCACTGATAACCTTAAAACTGGAACCGCCATTCCTGAAACCGAATCCACTTCTCCTCCATCCCCTGCCAAAACCTTGCTAGAAGAGAAATCAGCTGAAAATACGTTAAGGAAAATGAGCAGGTCCAATATATTTTGTGCGAATTATACTACACAATTTATTTCTAGAGGAGGACAGGGACAATAATCCCAACTCCTTTATAGGGGACGTTCAGTTCCAAGATTTCCTATATTTTTCCAAGAACCAGACTCGGTGGGCTAAAGCCTACAACACCTTCTAGAAGAGGGAGCATGGCCTAGACCAATGGGTTAGGGGGGAGCCTACTAAACCCCTATACCTGTTCACCCAACATAAGAAATTCATGCAGAGGAAAGGAGTAAGGACTAAAATGGGACCTATCCACAAGGATATAATACAGCATGGGCGGGAGTACTTTGAGGAAATTCAGGAAGAAGCTTTGGTAGCAGCAAAACAGAGGTGGCTAGCCTCCACGAACAATGTGAAAAACAAAGAGCCATTTGGTTACAAAAACTTCAAAGCAACTGCTTCCAGATTCCTTCTATACAACAATATAATATTAAACATGGGCCCTATATGGATATATTGTAGATACAAGTTCCCTCTCATCTGGTACCTCCCTAAGGATTATCATCATGATTATGAGCTACCAGAGGGGCACACGAACTCCACCTTTGCAAAGATCAGACAAAAACATGGATTCAGACTCTATGTTGAGGAGGTAAATCCCCTCTGTGGACAGAAGCAATCCCTACTAGCCCAGATCGGGTCTAGCAACAATCAAACACGCTACATTGCAGGTTCCTAATTGTAAATAAACTGACTTGCGAGGAAGGCTTACCTGGAATCCAACGCTATTGTTTGTAGAAGAGGTGGTGCTCCCGTTCCTTTGCCCTGGCAGATCACAATCCTCACGATCTCTGTGATCGGACACCTGCACATGCAAGAAACAACACAAACACAAGCATAAAATCCAGTGCATACAACTATATATCATTCGAAGAGGATATAACTCATGAACATTATCAAGAACAAGAGTGGAACCATAACCGATAGTCGCTTATCATTAAAGAGTCAAAAGAAGAATACAACCATAGCTTCGACGCAACACTCTCCTTTAGCGGGTCGTCAGCACAACATGTATCGGAAAAGCCTGTCAGGGATGGGACAAGCTCTCTCTCTCCGGATACTTGGAAATAGTTTCCTTGCTTGGATTTGGCCTTAGGGAATCAAGAAGGCTTTTGCAGCATGAAAGCTCTTGGGAACTTAGGAATTCTGCCACTCTTTGGAACCAGCTTGCAAATGGGAATGGGCAAGCTTTTATAGAAGGAGGAAGGGGATTTGGGATCCCTATAATTATGGGATTGGCCCTATCATCAAGGAAGCTTCCATGAGAGGTGGCAAACCACTTCCTCTCCATGGAAATCCGTAGCCAAACCTCCCAACTCAAGATAGAAATCAGCCCAGTAATTTGTTAGGATGAAACTTCCGCCTTTTATTTTTAAAAAACACCTCTTAATATGGTTGGCGCGGGTACGGCTCTATGACAGAGCGCCAATTGGCGCACCCTCTTTGGAGGATTTCCCTCTTGGCGCGAGGGCTGGACTATGGAACCACGCCAATGGAAAAAGAGCTATTTTTAGGTTTTTTTGCAGGGAGATGTCTTTAGGGAAATTAAAGCTTATCTTCAGAGGGATGCAATGAAAGTATTTTCAAGCCTTAACTATGCCCACAGGTCACGGAATGAGCCCTCCAATGTGCAGGATGGGGATTGTAGGGACGGTGACAAATTGCTGTGTAACAGATGCCCCCTAAAGCATGAGGCCCGAAAGAGAGAGAGAGGGGTGAAATGCTTTACGAGAACATGCCGACCGAAAACACCGCCATCAGAAAACTTGCGGAGCGAAGTACAACTGATGTCTCAGATACATGATATATATGCGTGGTATGGGCGCAGCCATCCATAACAGAGTGTACAATAATCTAGATCCAAGGCATGGACGTAGCCATCCAATGAAGATCGATAAATAGACTCAGGTATGGTTGCAGTAATCCAATCAGTGAGTCATGTAAATAATCATAATAATCCACATTGTCGCAGCCTGGATTACAACAGACACAATCCAGGGTCTTGCGCTCCATCTCGACCCGAACAAAGTACAAGTTCAAGCATGCGAATAAGTGAGCTGAAGTTGAACATGCAAGAAAATCGTCTGATTACCAGCCAATGATGAAAGCTGTTAACAGACGCGAGAGGAACCACCAATAATGACAATGGCCCTCAAGGTACTATAGGTACAATCTACGGCGTGTGAATCAATGAGCTGGTGTCGAACACCCATAGAATCACTCGATCGGAGGCCAATGATGAAAACCTCATGTCGAATGCGACGAACCTGCCATTGAGGCATGCAGGTTCCAAGGTACCACAAGGGAGTCTCTATATCAGCTTCCCGGATAATGAGCTGAAGTCGACGGGAAGTGACCTTGATTGAAGGTGGGCCATAATGTTTCCCACATCATCGACATGAGACAGAGGAACATAATGTTTTTTGTGAATCAAGATCAGATGAGAATCAGAGGAAGGTTGGAGTTTGCAGAGGTCAACTTCTCTTGAACATATTAACGGCACGACATGGCAGTATTTGACATCAAAAGATCAGAGGTCATGATGACGAGGCAAAGAGTAGATGAGAGGTCAAAAGGGATCACCCAAACCCATGGAAGCAAGTGAAAAATGAGATGAGATGTCCCCAACCCGACACGAATGCAGACAAGTGCCATGTTCAAGAGCGACATACTGCCGACACGAAAATGATGATGGTTCCATTTTTCCCCACCATTTCGGTGAGTACCTCTTTATTTTTACACAAGCTTGAAGAGGATACCATATGCTTGTCATATAAGTCCGTCCTTTGGATGAACCCATCCTAGTGCATTTAACGAGCCCTAGGAAGGAGGAACTCGGAGAACGTCATTTCGATTGAATCCAATGTCATCAGGTTTTAACGAGTCTGACAAAGGAAGAACTCGGCGTCTTTTCATATTTAGAGAGTTTGAAAAGACAGCAGAAAAGTAAACTCCAACGGTCCCTTTTCGTAGATAGTTCCTCGGACCCGAAAAGGTAGAAAAAAATATCCGAGAAAACCTCCTAGTCGCGATAGGCTAGGGTATTCCTTTTTCGTAAATAATCTATCCCAGCCCGAAAAAGGGGTAAACCTATACTGGGTAGATGTCGTTTCGTGTCCACTTTAACGAGATCAAAACGACAAGGAACTCGGCAATCTTTTCAGTTTTAGAGAGTCAGAAAAGAGCTGAAAGATGACTCCTCCTAGAGGAACGAGTGGTATAAAGGGTAGCTACTGGTTCCGACAATGGTGGAACTGCTAAAAACAAGTAAAGGTTGAGAGGCTGGCTAACAAGACCACTCATCGCAGCGGTTCCTGAGGAACGGGTAAAACAACCAAGTGAAGGCATATGATTGGCCAAGCAGATAGTGACGATGGAGTGAGAAAACCAAGGCTCATCTGACAAAAACAGGCTAATAAAATGGCAATCACAAGGGGTAAAATGGGGAAGGTTTCATTTTTACACAAGCTTGAAATCATAAAACTCTGCTTGAAGTTGGTTTCATTTTTACACAAGCTTGAAACGGAAACAAACTATGTTTGAAAAAGTAAGCATGCCCCCAACATGGTGACTCAATTCGAGGTACATGCCCCCCAAGCTTCAGTCCATATGAAAGGCAGATGGAGTGAAGGTTCAAGTTACGAGATCAAGAGACAGACTCGATTGGGATTTTACGAGAACTTATCAAAGACTCGAATTGAACAAGAACGTGTTTCATTATTTTAAGGAGGTTGACACATTAAAAGAACTATCCTCAGGACACCTTGTTTCATGGTTTAAGGAGCTTGGCACAAGACAAGGAACTCTGCTCCGACAACCTTGTTTCATTTTTTAAGGAGCTTGACACAAGACAAAGAACTTTGATCCAACCAGCTTGTTTTATTTTTTAAGGAGCTTGACACAAGGAAAAGAACTATGCTCCGACGACTTCATCATAATGAACAAGAAGTCATCGCTTCCAAGAGTTCCACACCCGATGGAAGGAAAACATCTTGGAAGTCTGGATCCAATGCCCCCAGCACACTATGCATGATGGCATCATCACTGAGTATAGGCACGGGGTAGGTAGCCACATAGTTGACCTGCGGTGGGGCAGATACAACGAGTGGATAAAAATCAGGAAGGGATGATGGCGGACCAGCTGCCACATAAGGATCGAATAACGCAAGCTGATCAACGGTTAGGATCCGTCCTTCATGTGGAAAACACATCACACGAAAAAGGGAGGAAACAAGTGCTCCCATGGCATAGGTGTAATCTCGCCCCAAAAGCAGATTAAAATCCAAGGGGCTTGGAACGACCATCACGTCCATATGGACAGTTTTACCTCCCAAAGTAATAGGTAACCTTGGAAGGATCCCCAATGGTTGACTCGTTCTTCTATTGAATGACAACAAATTATGCGTAACGGGCGCAAGCGGTGGCGAACCGAGAGCTTGCCAGGTAGTTGAGGATAGAATACTAACATAGGCGCCTTCGTTTATAATAGTACTGGGTACAACCAGACCAAAAGCCTGTACTGTGATCTCGAAAGGCACATAGGATGGAAGGCGAAATCCTGCAAATCGATTCCAATCAAAGGAAGCGACCAAACTACTCGGAGGGGCTACCATCGAACAGAGAAGGTCTTCCCCTGATGTTACGGAAGCAGGAGCCTCCTCCATGACCTCCATCTCGAAGGCGGGAGGAGCATCTTCCCGAACCTCCATCACGGGAGGTGGAGGAGCTGCTTCTTGAGGTATAGGGACAGGAGAATCTTTCTCCAAGTCCAAAGAATGTGAAGAAACCAGAAGGACATGAGGGATGTGAGATCCACTCTCAACGGAAAAGACCTGGTGCACCATAGACAGGGCCAGCTCAATCGATCCCACGACCAATGGTTGGTCAGGGACAGATTCTTGAATCCGAATTTCTGAGGGAGTGGGATCGACCAAAGATGATTTTTGACCAATCGTATCATCAGTAGGTGGAAGAATCAAAGAGAGCTGTTTATAACCAGCTGGGAGGCATGGTGTGGAAACAACTGGGTTGTCCAACACTCGCTTGGATTCACCCATATAAGGACAAAGGTGAATGGCATGGTGCCCTTCACACAACTTACAGGGATTGGTGATCTTACCCTGCTTCTTAGGAGCCTTATCAGCACCAGTTGAAGACGTGCCCCCCACCTAGCTCCCGAAAGTCAAAGGCAACGGCGGACGATCGTTGGACCATGCTTCAAGCACCTTGGGAATGCCAAGGCAGTCTCGAAGAAGATGGTCTCCCGTGCACAACATGCAGGGGAACTTGACTTTCCGTGGAGGGTTGGGAGGTATATCAAGAGGAGATATTTCAGAAACAGTAGTGGCAGCTTTAGCCTCTCTTTTATCGGACTTCTTCTTCTTTGTCTTCTTCTTCTTTCTTAACCACCTAAGTACTCGAATCCGAGGAGCTTTCTGGAAGCGAAGTAGAAGAGAGGACGCGGGAAACGAGAGCGAGAAAGAAGGGAGAGGTCACCTTAGAATCAACATGGAAATGTTGTTTGAGTGGAGGAAAGCACGATTGAACGATCGCGGAAGATATTTGGGACCACGGAAGGGTTGAAAACAACCAAACGAGCAACCCAGTTAACCGAGAAGAACTTGACGTTGCCATGTAAAACACCAACATTCTAAAGAAGAGAAAATGACGGGATTCCTTAGAAGTTCAGCAATTGATAGCTAGAAAAAGTTTCCATCAAAACTCAAAACCACACACGGGCTGAAAAAGAGTCAAGACACACGATTAAACGGTCAACAAGCAATGTCTAACAAGGCGTGTAATCGTGGGTGATTAATTTTTACCACATTGAAAAATAAGAAACTTCACCGTTTCATGTTTTAAGAGTCAAGAAACGGTAAAAAAGGTGACTCTATCTCTTTCAGATTTGACACAAGCATGAAAGGACAAGCGCTTGGTGATCCTTTCAAATTTAGGGAGTCAGAAAAGATCAAATGACTGCTCAGGAATACTAGGCAAAAGGGTGTACCAAATAACCGTGAACTGCAATATACACCTTGGTTTCAATAATGAAAGAGAAATCAACCAAGGACTTTCCATACGTGCAGGCAATCTCCCTGAATGCTGTGTTCGGTGTATCACGGGTATAGGGCGGCAGACTCGGCTTCCTACAGATAAAGGATTGAAACCTAGAGGGGTCTCCCTTTATATACGCGGCGGTACGGGGAGCACAAATCCGTACTAGCGCTGTCTAAAGCCAAAAGGCGAATGACAGCTACTAGGTTTAAAGACGTCGGAACACGTCTCTAGCCTAGACTTCTAAATGTGTTTCGTTAGATTTCAATGTTGCCTTAGTGTAAATTGAGTAGATTTTAAAGTTGATCTTCAATTACGTTTCAGTTTTCAGGCCCTAACGAATGTGCTGTCTCAAAAATCTCTTAAATGCAAAACTACATGCCACAGTACACCATTTTGTTCGATGAAAACTAGCTACAGAAGAGTTGAGAGTTTTTACACAAACAAAATGATCAGAAGACAATCAATGATATCTCTAATGCAACTAATGAAACTAAAAACTTTTCTTTCAAATTCACTAAATACTAGTAAAATGGAAAAGATTTCAATTTGCACTAATCAACCAATAAGCAAAAGAGATTTTTTTTATTTTCAATGTTTGATAGGTAGATGCACTAAAAAAACCGAAAACACATAAGAAGTGATTCGAGAAATGATATTAAGAGAGAAAAACAAACAAATTTCACTCAATGGCACAAACAATCAGATCTCAAATTGACAAAAATTCTCTCAAAACCAAGAAAAGTCCCAAAGACACTAATGAGTCGTGTGATCTAGGCCCAAAACGGAGCGAGGCGAAATTCGAATGAAAACAAAAGAAGTCACTAAAAAACGCAACAATATAATAGACAACTGTCAAACGAATGCAAGGAAGCAATCCCACAGCCGACTAAACGAACGGAAACCAAAAACTCCCAAGGGAGGCTCGACTCACAAAGGCACCTAGATGCCCTAGGGCTCGTATGCAAAATCGAAAGGAATAGGAAAACAACCAAAGGAAGGAGGCTCCAACCAGTCAAACCGGGCTCCAGTGCACTCAAACAGCCGAAAAATCAAGATCAAAATCACAATTCAGCCTCAGAAAGCTTGAAACACAGCAAACCCTAATAGCTCACAGGATTGGCGTGACTGTGAGCTTGAAATTAGCGCTAGAAATGCAATGGCGCAGGTGATACACAGGCAACCTATGCCAATTGGTGCGACTGTTACGCTAAAAAGCGCACCAGCCAAGTTTACTATGGAAAAAATAAAAAACAAGCAATCTCAGACACAGACAAGTGAAAATAAGGCTGAAACAAAGCCAAACAAACAAGAAAATCCAGTCCAAAGAGTTGACCAAGCAAGCAAGACCAAGAAGTTAACCGGAAAGAGAAGAAAAAACTCCAAGTTGTCCAGTTCGTAAACCAAACCGGAGATCGACTGAAGTAGCGTTGATCTACTCTGCTAATGAAGAGCAAAAGCGTTTCGAAGGCTATCTGGCTGTGCTTCAGACTCCGTCTATAGTTTACAAATCAAACAACAAGCTGAGTCCCCAGCGGAGTCGCCAAATTTTTGAGGAGGTAAATCCCCTCTGCGGACAGAGGTGTTCCCTACTAGCCTAGATCGGGTCTAGTAACAATCAAACACACTACAGTGCAGGTTCCTAATTGTAAATAAACCGATTTGCGAGGAAGGCTTACCTGGAATCCGACGCTGTCGTTTGTAGAAGAGGTGGTGCTCCCGTTCCTTTGCCCTAGCAGATCACAATCCTCACGATCTCCATGGTCGAACACCTGTACATGCAAGAAACAACACAAACGCAAGCATAAAACCCAGTACATACAACTATATATCAGTCGAAGAGGATATAACTCATGAACATGATCAAGAACAAGAGTGGAACCATAACCGATAGTCGCTTATCATTAAAGAGTCAAAAGAAGAATACAACCATAGCTTCGACGCAGCACTCTCCTTTAGCGGGTCGTTAGCACAACATGTCTCGGAAAAGCCTGTCAGGGATGGGACAAGCCTCTCTCTCCGGATACTTGGCAATAGTCTCCTTGCTTGGATTTGGCCTTAGGGAATCAAGAAGGCTTTTGCAGCATGAAAGCTCTTGGGAACTTAGAAATTCTGCCACTCTTTGGAACTAGCTTGCAAATGGGAATGGGCAAGCTTTTATAGAAGGAGGAAGGGGAGTTGGGATCCCTATAATTATGGGATTGGCCCTATCATCAAGGAAGCTTCCATGAGAGGTGGAAAACCACTTCCTCTCCATGGAAATCCGTAGCCAAACCTCCCAACTCAAGATAGAAATCAACCCAGTAATTTGTTAGGATGAAACTTCCGCCTTTTATTTTTAAAAAACACCTCTTAATATGGTTGGCGGGGGTACGACTCTATGACAGAGAGCCAATTGGCGCGCCCTCTTTGGAGGATTTCCCTCTTGGTGTGAGGGCTGGACTATGGAACTGCGCCAATGGAAAAAGAGCTATTTTTAGGTTTTTTTGCAGGGAGATTTCTTTAGGGAAATTAAAGCTCATCTTCAGAGGGATGAAATGAAAGTATTTTCAAGCCTTAACTCTGCCCACAGGTCATGGAATGAGCCCTCCAATGTGCGGGATGGGGATTGTAGGGACGGTGACAAATTGCTGTGTAACACTCTATAAAGAAGAGGTCTACCCTGCATATTCTCTAACCCAGTTACACCTCAACCATTTGTTTGCACGAGGACCTGCAAATAGGTAAATAGGGGATTATGTTGAGACGATAAGAAGGTACGTTTCATCCTATCTTTACCATGAATTTTTATGTACTTCTAAGAATTTTCCCCTCATCTTAGCAATAAAGAAAAGGGAAATAACGTAAAGTCAAGGAAAAATGAACTGATGATAAAAGGAATTTTTAAAAATGGAAAATTGACATGTTGTATCTTTATTGATAGGGAAGCAAAGAACTTGAACTGCTGATAGCCGAAAGAAAACTAACAAGAGATGCAAACGGGATCATGATGGCTCCCATGGGCTGGCGGAAGTTGGAAAGACACATCCACGCTTGGAGCACTCAAACTACAACCACGAGAAGAAGGATCCCATATGGAAAGGACCCGTTACCACTGTTGAATTTGCCTTTAAAATGCCGAATACGAACAAGATAGATAGATCTGCATAGAGATTTTCCTCTATAATAGACGTACTAGGAAAAAATTGTCCAGTTGTATTAATGTACTAATCTCCAGCTTAATAAATATTTTTTCATTTTTGAATAATCAATATTTGAGTTTTCCTTAGCAGTAGAATTCTGGTGGCTTTGGGCCCATCCCTAGGATTTTCTCCACTGCTTTTGTGGTATACGTTTAATTTCAGAACTTGCATTTCCAGTCATCTAATGCATTTCGTGAGATATCATTTAATTGGTTAATTGTGAACATAAGATGCTACATATTTCTTTTTCATTAGAATAGTTCATCATTCATGCTTTCTTGCTTACAATCAATGTTTACATAAGTGTTTATATGCTTTCATCATTTACCAATGCTTTTATAATCGTTTGCTTAGTTTTATCATGACTGTTGTTCAATTATGCATATAGTTAAAGTTGAATCTCTTCATTATCATTGCGAGGCATCTGGTTTCTGTTTGATTTAAAGAGATGTCATTTATTAATTTAAAAGAGAATTCCATTGCAAAATTTAGATAAAAAACTGTTGTTCAATTTATTAGAGTTGTTGTTCAAATTATTAGGAATGTTGTTCAATTCATCGCAGTACCCTGTTCAATCGTAGTTTTCTCTTTTCAACCAGAATAGTCATTTCTGCATATGCTTAGAACATAATAGTAAAAATAATTCTACAATTCCATTCCAATTTGATTTGATTGAACTTTGAGAATTATATAGTCTTCTTTATGATAATTTAGAGTAGTCGTCCTTCGATATCACTTGCATATACTGTGCTTACACTCTTGAAATAAAAAGACTTTCCTTGGGTTGATAATTAAATGAGAAGCATTGAAGATGCATGTAACAGTCACCTTTATGACCCAACAACACTGATGAATGAAACATCATCAACATTTGACACCATTTCGTCCAGAAAAAACCGAAAAACGATAGAGCGAGATGCTACCAGAGAAGCTCGAAAATGGATTCTGGGCTGATAAAAAGCACTGTAAGGTTGCTTGGGAGAGACTACAATCGGATCAAAGAGAATATTTTGAGGAAATCCCGAGAACTATGTAGCTTTTTCAGGGTTTTATAGCTTAGATTATTCCGATGTGGTCCTAGGAGAATCATCAGGAGGTGCTCGAGATGATATGGGTTGAACACTAAAGATAATTCCAAGCTCTTCACCTTGCGCTTCGAGAGGTCCAACTAGAATATGAGGAACCTTTTGAGGAGGTTGTTGAGATCTGTCAAAATAGGGAGTGGGTGAATTCGATGATTTAGCCACAATGAACTTCGAGAAGAAGATAAAAAAGGAAATAGGTGAACAAAATCACAACTTACGAAGCAATAAAAGCTGGAGAGCTGCACAGGTGAGATGTTTTCGTGGGCAGTTACTTTTAGAATAAAAAAAAAAAAAAAAAAAAAGGGATGTGATAGGCATAAAGGTTTACCAAGTGTCCATGAATTGAAATATACACCTTGGTGATCAAATGAAAGAGAAATTACCAAGGACTTAACGTATGACAACCAGTCTCCTCAAATGATGTGTTCGATGTATAGCGTCTACAAGGCAGTCGACTCAGTTACCTATGGAAGGATTGCAACCTAGTGGTGTCTCCCAAAATATACGCGATGGTACTTGGGAGTCTAATCCGTAGTAGTGATGTCTAATGCATAACCATTCAATGAGAGCATCCCAAACATACTTATCATACATCAATATACTTCCATACATGGGATGGGATATCATCCTCGGGTTGTAATGCAGACCATTAGCGAAAAATCCTACGTTGAACGATTTCGGAACATGCCTCTAACCTAGACCACTAAATATTCTTGTTAATTTCAATGCTCCTTAAGGTAAATTGGGTTCATTTTAAGTTGATCTTGATTAAAGTTTCAGTTTCAAGGCTCGAAACAAATGTTACTTGAATCCTTATGATGCAGACTAAATGCGAGAAATAATCTTTCAAATTCGATGAATTATGAACTACTTAGGGAAGAGAGACAAACAAGAATGCACTCAATGCAGCAATGATAATGCCCCCAAACTAGTTCAAAGTCATGAAAAATGAAATTCTTTTCAAATTGAATTCACTTTCCCAACAAATGAAACTTATTGAAAATGAAAATGCCTTTCCTTTCACTAAGATGCAAGATTTTTTTTTTTTTTTTTTTTCAATTTAAAATGAAAGAAAAACAAATGAACGAAGGAAGAAATGAAAAATATCTTTACTTTTCTTTCAATCGAACCAAACAAAATTCTCTTTAAATACTGCACAAATGAAATGTTTTTCACTTTTCTTAAAATGACAAATCTAAATAAAAAACGAAAAGTAAAATCACTTCCAATTTCTTTTGAATTTAGACAAAACACACTCTTCTAGACTTGTGCGTCAAACAATTGTAATCTCATGCTTAACACTGAACCGAAGGGAAACAGTCAGAAATGCAGAGATAACCAAAGCATACACCAACTCTCTTCGAAAAAAGACAAGAAAAATGCGACAAAGAGCGTTTGAAATGGAAAAAAGTTCCCAAACTTACAACAACTCAAAGAGACGAAACATATTCACTCTGAGGAGATAGGTAAGTCAAACATATAGAAATGAGATCACTGAGATCTCAGAGACTCCCGCAAGGGCCAGGGCACACTAGATAATCAAAGGGGGAACTAAAATTTTCCAAAGGCTAAGATCAACACTTCTGTACTGAGCAGAAGGGTGCTGACATGACAATCAACGTGATTGTACTATATAGAACAGCACTGCCAGCGCTACTGTGAGGACGGAAAAGGAGCTGGTCACTAAAAACAAGGAAAAAATAAAAAGAGTCTCACAAACAAAACAAAACTGACACAATGAAGTGAAAAACAACATTTACACAAGCTGGTAGAGACCTAAGAAAATTTAAATTTCATAAATCGGAGAAACTAATCTTGGATCAGTTTGGGGAAGGAGGACTTAAAAGGCTAAAGCTTCCCAGCGGAGTCACCAGTTCTGTTGTCAAGATAAATCCCCTCTGCAGACAGAGGTGATCTCTCTAGCCCTAGAGTGGGTTTAGCAATGCGAGATTATTTATAACATAAGATTTCTTAACTAATGCTTACAACACAAACAGGAAAGAGACATAAATACCTTTTTCCAATCGCTATCCTTGGATTTGTTGATGGTGACCTCGATCCATGATCCTTGTAGGCCTGCTTCCTGCTACTGACGGTGCATGAATACTTGTGGATGATTGGGAGACAACAAAAAACGTGATACACTATATAATAAATGTAAACACTAGCTATCTAGAATATCAAGGAGTACCGTAATATTTCATAATCATGTAGACAAATATAGAAAACAAACATCAAATGCTATTATTGATAAATTACAAGAGGAGAGCTTACAACCTGGCCTTGATTTTGGAGGTGTCCTTAGGTGAAAATTTGAGTCCTTCACCCAACTCAAAAGCATTCCTTCTCCTGTGCACTTAGGTTTAATCATGATACAAGAATGCGAACGGATGAGAGTTCAAACGAGTTTGACAATGATCCACCAAGCTCTAAACTTGTGTATTTATAACAAGGAGAAGGATGTTGGGAGCCCATGAAAGGAGGAGAAATTCCCACTTTCTAAGGATTATCCCCCATGGATGAGAAAAAAGATCCAAAATGAGAGAGCTCAACCTTATCATCTTTGTTCAAAAACCAACTCACCGCCCTTGAGCTTCTAGAGGTTGAACCTTATCCTCCATTTGAGGAAGTACTTCCAGAAAGGGATTAGTGTGGATTTCCAATAAATTGGGTTGCTGATAGTGCTAGGACATCAATGCAGTCATGGCACTAGGAAGGGCGCTGACCCAGGAAACTAGGAAATTGACTAAGTTTCTCCAGTAATCTATTAAGGAAGTCTTCTTTGGATCTTCAAGGGGATATTTCAGCATATTTATTGATTATGTAAACATTGCACATGATTCGTCACAGGGCATTTTAGGATCATGAATGGGAAAATGATCATGGTGACAAATTATTGTGTAACAGGGGTGATAATTGGTGTATGGGCCAATCTAACGTGCATCTTAATACATATGTCTTTACCACATGGTTATGGCCTATATTATAAGATGTAGTATTAGTAGCCAAAAATTCATCTTGGTCTTAGATTGTGCAGATTGAAGAGAGGAAACCATTCCATGTCAAGATTTTCCAATCAAAGAAGGAAGTGCTAGTTACGACTTGGTCAAACTTGGTCAACACATCAAAGCAGGAATCCATGTGGAAAAATAGGTGAAGTGTTGGACATAATCACAAATGAATTACGTCTCAAATGATAGAAAAATAAGGAGAACAAAACCCAGGTACTAGATTTCAAAAATCCACCAGGTTATCATAGAATCAATGCATGGGGTATATGATGTGGAAAAGTAAGTGATGATGTGGAAATGACTTGAATGATGTGAAAATTTCGAGAAATACCTAGTATAGATCTATGCCAATGGAACAATACTCAAGATCTATAATTTCCAAAAGGGTAAGGAAAATGGAGATCTAGGTTTCAAGTGGCCAAGTTGATTTACTAAAGGGAAAATTCAAGTCAAATATAGTTGTTGTGAAGTCAACTAGCCATTGGAGACTTGATTAACCAATTTGTTGAGTAATGGAAAAAAAAATTCGTTAAAAGATGAAATATTCCTACAAAGACCAATTTGAGCTTCTCCCTCCAAGTCACACCATATAAAGGACCAAGTCAAATTCTTCATGGAATTTCCAAATGAAATTTGATCCAACTAAGTCTAATAGTTTTTACTATTGATCGCACCAGGCCATTGACAAAGAGAATCATGGGCCTACTTGGAAAAATTAATCCAAGTCAACCCATTGCTAGGAAAATAATTTTTTTATTATAATATTTTATGAAAACTTACAAAATTTCCTACTTGTGAATGACTAGTAAAAGAATATTTTGAGGAGTCCACGTAGCCATTAGCTAGTCATTATCTTTCCATTACAAATTGTTCTACAAAAGACTAGCCTCCACTCATTGTCTAGTTGTTGTTGTCATATGAGATGTGCACCATCGAATAAAAAGAGCTCACTTTTGCAAACCATTGTTTATATTTTTTATATACATTATGTGGAGTGGTTTTTATCTTCATTTTTTTCTTGATCACATGCTATTGGAATTTAATCTAATAAACAAGTAATAATTAACATAGAGGTTAAAAAATTGTGCCATTAAGGGACTATTTAGTAATGTGGAATGGTTGAAAAGGGGGAAACACCACTTGGCCTTTTTGTTTTGCAGGGGGATCAATGCAAGAGATTGGACCATTTTGAAGGGGAGATTTGAATCGTACATGATTTCATATTCATCTTCACACATTATTTGAATACTAAAGATGCCACATTGAAGGGGCAACTCCTAGTTGGGTTCAAAAATTATCAAGGGTGTTAATTCAATAGTGGGGTGACTTCTCTCAAAGACCAAACCCACTCCCCTGATTTATCAAGCAAAATCGACTTAAGAAAGTGTTGATTGCACACTCCAAAAAGGGTAGGTAAGTTGGACACAAATATAAATTCAACAACCATTTTTCCCAAAAAAAGCTTAAAATATTTCATTTTAAGCATTAGTTTAAGATTTATTTGATTGTTGGTTCCTCCATTTATTTATTTTATTAGTGAGCGTTACCTTGCAGAATTTATTTAAAATTGTTAGATCTAACCAAGGATAGGTGCAAGAATTGTTTATTGCTTGTATCTAGTTAAATTGATTTGCAAATCCAGAAAAATTTGTTGGTTGTAGCATACAATATCTCTAACAAAGACAAGGATTTTAACGATATTCTAGGTAAGTTACACCTAAAAAAATCACACATTTAACTCTCTTGTTTAATATCACCTATTTCACTATTTAGAGTTGAGTTTGTTTCATTTCCCATCACATTTAAAGTTAAATTTCAAATTTGGAAATTATTGAACCATTTTTGCCAAGAGGGTTTTACCAAAAGTTCTCAAAAAAATAGTTGCCAACTTGCTAAAAATCGACTTTTCAGTTATTACATGTTAAAAAGAGACTGCACAAGCCTCAAATTTTATTTTCAATCCTTTACATCCCTAGACATAAATTCTAGGAGTGCTTAGTCACCCATAGGGTGGTTGATTGGACATAATATATTGTTTTCATTTTTTTTCATGCAAACTTTACTAAGTTTAATTTTACATGATAGCAAGTTATTTTGATCCATAAGTCTTTAACCAGTGGTCCATATTGAAATATAATTATATATTTGGTTAAAGTAATTTCGGTAGACCAAAATCAATTGATTACACTCCATTTTCTGTATTTTGGTACTTTTAAGTCCCTTGTTTAATTTTTTATTGTATGAAATTAAAAACCAACTAGACAATTATGAAAATATTACCACTCAAAGAGACCCCATCTAAGGCATTGATATTACTTGGGATTGTTTGGGATATACTTGGGAAACATCCCCTAACCATTTAGAAGATTGTTGGGTCTAAACAATGGGACCTTGGGCCAAGGTAGAAATGCGTCCCCACCCTGTGTGCACCAACCAACAGGTTTTCAAGACCTCAGCAACTCAGTTAATCAGATTGGTAACAACACTCGATTGAGGTTCAGGGATTTTTACATACCATTGAACCAAAATATATATCTATGATTAGCTTCGAGATAAATTTTGGCCATTTTTGGATCATGTACCTTATTGGGCACAAGTACCATATACTCAACCATTTGCCACTTATTTTGTACTTGTAATATCAAGATGGCATGTATTGGTTAATGTTTCAAATAATCTGTCATAACAAATTTCAAGTTCAATAACTATTTTATTTGGAATTATAATATTGTACTAAATAATAAAAAATTAATACATGATCATTGATAAATTTATCATGTATATACTCGACGATACATTGTGTCATCATTCGACATTGATGTATCAATTTATAATTTTATAATTCCTTTGTTGGCCTTTGATCATACAGATCCAAAGAAAGTAGTGACAAAATGTTAACAAACCATTGTGGAAATTTGTTACAAGAGTGGACAACGTTGCTCTGTCGAGTTTCTTATGCATTATTTATGCATTATTTTGTTATGGGTGAGAAAAATAGAATGAGGAGGTTCCCATATTTTGAGCATAACAGGGCATAGACTTAAGGCATGCCATTGTAAAAGTGAACACCAGTGGAAAACTCACCTTCAAGCACACAACCAGAACAATAATTTTTGCATTTGCCACTACATATTATATTGTCGTTCTTTAGTATTGTTTGGGCACTTTGGACTATTTACCAATTTTTATTTTTATTTTTAGATAAATAAAAGTTCATTTGTAACTCTCTAATTTTTAAAATTCTTCTTTATATTGTTTTATGGAATCATGAATATTAGTATCTAACTGTATCATGTATGTGTTATGGTTAACTTAGAGTTTTAAACACCAATTTCCTATGTATTGTTCTTTTTCTTTTTGGATATTTTTATATTTTTAATATATCCTTTTTTCAATCTTAACTTGTCGTTCCCTGGAAATTTGAAGGGACCTTCTAGCTGCTCTAGACACCCATTCTCCTCATTGTTCCACATTCTAGAAACTCATGCAAAATATTGAAATTATGATAAAAATTAATTTATGAAGCTACGAGAAAATATTACTAGACACCCCAACCATAATCTGCTTTATATCATATAAAAAATATACTATTTAACTTAAGTTGTGAAGAGGTAAAAGTTCCTAAAATTGCATGTGTGAAAATAATAATAAAAATGTTAAATTGTTAAGGTTGTAGCTTAAACCGTACAACTGAAGTACAATTCTAAGCCATGCCAAGGCTTTAAAGTTTGGAAGGATAGTAACCTCAAGCATGCACATATTAAAACAGTATATTGTTTGCTTGATTCAAAACAAGCAAGTAAAATAATTAACAAATTGTCCTAGAAGAAAACACCAAAACCAACACATGAAAAGATTTAAGAAAGGAAATTAGCTATACTTGGCATCCACATTTCCTAGATTGGTGATAATAAGTTGCTCCTGTGGCTTGCAGACAAGCAACACACAACACTATCAACTAGCATTTCAGGAAGGGCGAAGTTTATGTCATTATCAAGGAAATATAACAACTCCTAACAAACATAGAGACCATACATAAATTCATTTGCTTGGCTCCTCATAACAAACAATGTGTCCCAAGGTTCCTTCTCCAAATACCATAGGTTTATAGAGTAAGGAGATGCTTGGAAACTTCCACATACAATCTATTCTTTTCTTTTTCAGCTTTTTGGAACTTGGCTTCACCTTGATCCCACAATACCTCTCTATTTAACTACCTTTATCAACATGAAGTATATGGGAGCACTATCAACTACAATTCTAGGAAGAAGGGGGGCCGGGGGGAGGGTGGGGGGTGGGGTTCATGTCATAGTAGGGCAAGCTAAAAAATTGTAAGCAACATAGAGACCAACCACCAAATCATTTAATTGGCTCCTCATAATAGCCAATGTGTCCCAATATTCATTCTCCATATACTATAGGTTCATAGAGATAGGGCATGCTTGGAAAATTCCACATGCAATCTATCCTTTTATTTGTCGGCTTTGAGCTCAACTTCACCTTGATCCCATTATACCTCTTTCTGTTCAATAACCTTTGTCAACATGAACCACATGGAAACACTATCAACTGGAAATTAACTAATGGGGAGGTTCACGTTAGTAGCAAGGAAAGCTAACAATCTTGAGAAGCATAGATACCAGCCACCAATTCATTTACTTGGCTCCTTATAACAACCATTCTCTCTGTTACACCAATTTTTGGTCATCTAACCTGTTACTATTAGATGGACAAAAGTACACCATGTAAGACCAATTTTACACTAGTAAAATTGCTTTCACTAAGAAAAATAACTTAGTAATCCTTAATTTATTAAGTTGTTTATGGTTTTAACAGGAAACCCCATGAGGAATAATTGAATAAGTCCTTATTTGTTTGATTTTACTCAAGGGATAATTAATTAAACCAAAATTTAATTAATATTCCTGGTCATATTTAATCCAAAACAGGAAAATTAATTAGATAAATCATTATTTATCTTATTATTTTCTAGGAATAATTATCTAAAACATTATTTAAATAATATTCCTTGTTCAATTTGACTAAATCATTTATAAATAATTGAATAAATCATTACTTATTTGATTATTACTCAACCATATTCTTAAAATAATAAATAAATCATATTTTTTTTTTTACAAATAAAGGGATTTAACCAAATTCAAATTCTTTTTCCCTTGAACAAAAATAATAAAATATTCCATAAAATTTGGATCTAGATTTCGTTAATAATATTTTAATTAAGCACCAATATGTAAACTAACTCGATATTTTGTTAGAAATAGAAGGCTTTTTCCATTCATTCAATACCTTTTGTTGCCTAAAGGTCGCTTTGGATCTATACTTTTGGTCTGACTTTGATCCTCCATCATTGTCATATTTTTCTACTTTTTTGCTTGTGAGCTCCCCTTGAGTTCCATTTTTGTTTGGGTTTTCTGAACCATCAAGAGAGAGAGATCTTAGATCTGAAGCACTGAGGATATATAAGAACCCATCCCATTGAGGGGGATTGGTAATGATTAGGAGTTCATAAATTTTTCTCAAAAATTGATAGTTACATGATTGGGTTGAAACCAGGATGGTTTTGTAGATTTCGTCTTCCTAATTCTGACGCTGAAAATTATTCGAAAAACTGATGTCGTATGAGGGATATATCATGTTCTGATTGATTTCCCAAACAACTAAATTTTGTGACACTATTGACTGGGATTCCCAGTCAACATGGAGGGTGCAAAGTCAGCAAAAATGAATAATTCGAAGAATATTCCTTTTTCTTAGAGCCAATCAGAGGATGAAAAGTGGCACTGTTCTATTCGTTGGATGGGATGTACATTGTGTTTTTGTGGCCAATTGGAGGGTGACACGTGGCCAACCCTGAGGCCGCCACGTGTCCCCTGGAAGGTGTGTTAAAATTTTATGAGGTCTACAGGGCTCGACCCCGCGGCCTCCGGTAGAATAAATACCCGCCACAACCGTCTGTGCTATGCTTGAGTCTTAAAAATCATAGTGCAAAGGTTATATTTCAAGGTTATGGTAAAATGAAGTGGGGGTTTGGGACCGTCGATGGTCCCAACCTGCTGGCAGCCCTGTGGAGTGTTCACATGCAATGTAACCACGACAACAACACTTTACGCCAACGGTTTCAAAATTCTGACATCTCTGCAAACATTTAACATACCCGCAAGCCTTGTCACATGCAACTCCGCATGGTTAGATGCGACGGTTGCTCAGATGGTTACGCGACATTTAAATCCGGTTTCGATGCCCTTACCACATTTATAACCTACGGTTCCGCTGACTGTTATGGTCAGGTAGGGTTAGCGGGCACGCATGTGGCCACCCCTATGCTTAAAAATTAAAATTTTCAGTTAGCACTGGTGGGAAAGATAATGCACTCCTAAATTTGTAGGTTTTGGCTAATTTAACTGCAGTTAGGTGGATTCCTCCACAATTAGTGGAGGTTTTCTAGGATTTATTGGGCAAATGACTTGGAGGATCAATTTTCACCCAATCTGAGTGAATGAAGAGTGAATCTAGACTAATTGGAGCATTATGGAGCTATTGGTGCAGAGAAAAAAACCATTATAGGCTTGTAAACACATGTATTTGAAAAAGTTTGAGCATAATGAAAGAAGGACATGCCATTGGGAGCTAGACAAGCAGATGTAGCCCAGGATGGGTGAATTTCTTCATCATGCCTATTGTGTAAATGTTATGTGTGGTTTTATTTCTCTGTTATACAATGTTGTTCAATGTTATTTTCTCTTATTTCATGCTTCTAATACACTAAAATCACTTATATTTGATCGTTAAATTCCTCAATCCTTAAGTAAACTATGGATACAAGTATACACATGTTTTATAACTGAAAAGTCACTTAGCACAACAAACTAATACAGTCCTTTCAGATCAGGTTGGTATCAGAGCTAGAGTTTATTCTTTGGTGTTGTTTTGTGCAAAGATTTGTTTAACTGTTTGCAAGTGTTAGATGCTTACTAGGCTTAAGCTCAAGAGAGGAGAAAGCACATTGGTGGAAGCAAGAGGGTCTCAAAGTGAGCCACAACAAAGGAGAGAAATATTGCCACAATCTCCACCACCTAGTTCACCTCCTAAGGAAGCAGAAGAATAATTAATCATGCCTCAAGAGGAAGGAGAAATACATGAAGAAGTTGATCCCAAAGAGTAAGAAAAAGTGTTCAGGAAAGCATTTCTTGACTTGACTGAGATGGTTAGAATCCTTTATCAAGAAAGTAATGAGAAACTAGAAGGAGAAGGATCCAAACTTCACAAGGAAGGACATGGATCATCAGGAGGTCACAATGGTGAAGATAAGTCAAAGGAGGGAAATGGAGGAAATGGAGGCATTGGAAAGTCATCATTGTCACCCTCATCATCATCATCCTCTACTTCATCTTCAGTACATCAGCCATACAAGTCAAAGAACACTGGTAAAATTCATTTTCTAAAACTTGATGTTAAGTTTGAATTGCCAATTCTTAATGGTGAAGTCAATGCAGAAAAGCTTGATAATTGGACTAGGAAATTGGAGGTCTATTTGAGAATACATAACCTTCAAGATGATGATACCAAAATCCAATTAGCTTCATTGAGAATTGAAGGTGCAACACTTGTTTGGTGGGAAGCCAAGACAAAGGAGGAGATCAAGAAGCATGGTAATATTATTCTATCATGGAATGATTTCATTATTGCAATAAAACAATAGTTTTATCCATTAGCTCATATGCAGAAAGCCATAATGAACTGGAAAAATTTTAGACAATTGAAAGGACAAAATGTGCAAGAATACACCCAAGAATTTAGGAGAAGAGCTCTCTTATTAGGGGTAGATTTGCAGATCCAAGATACTTTTCTTGAGTACATAGGAGGCTTACATAGCTACCTTAAACATATTATCCTCATGTTTAACCCTACAAGTCTAGATGAAGTATGTGTTCAGGCCACACATCTAGAAGCTAGAGGTAAAAAAAATTCTGAAGAGGGTAGGAACAAAACTTTTAAGGTTAAAATCAAAGAGAAGACCTAAAAAGGTAAAAGCAAAAATAATGCATCTGTTAAGAAATGGGGAGAAAATTTGGTTTGTAAACATTGTTCAAAATAATTTCATGATGAAAATCATTGTTGGAAATTACATCCTGAAAAGAAGCCCAAGTACTTCAACAACAAAGGGAAACAGAAAACTATAGCTACAACTCAACATCATTTAGGAGAGGATTCAGGTTATGAATCTATTGAAGAACATGAAGGGGAAAGAAATTGAAACTAAACCCAGTAATATTACATCAAACTGTCACATCCATGCTCCAAATGAAGAAGAAAGAATTGAACTGTTTCATGTGAGGGTCATATCCAATCATACTGAGATCGACACATTGTTTGACAGTGGGTCACAAGAAAAATTAATATCTAAAGGCTTGGTCAAGAAACTTAATCTTGAGACCATACCACATCCAAAACCATACGCACTTGGTTTTATTTGTAAGGATGAAAATTTATGGGTTTCAAAGAAGTGTATATTGTGGTTTGCAATAACTGCACATTTTGTTGACCCAATTGAATTAGATGTGATTATGCTTGACATAATAAGTATTGTGTTAGGGATTCCTTACTTGTATTATAGGAAATAGATCTTCCTTCGCCATGAGAAGAAATACCATTTATTCAAAGATGGCAAGGAGTACATTGTTAGAGCACATCGCAAGAAGACAAACATTGTTATGGTAAATACTGGGCAGGTAAAGAGGCTGGTAAATTCAAGTAAGAATTTTTTTCTTCTAATGATTAAGCCTAAATCTAATGATAATCATGAATCATTTGAGGGTTGTGATCCTAATTTGAAATCAAATCTATATGCTATAGTTGATGCACATCATGAGATGTTTTAGGAGCCAACACGATTGACTCCAAAAAGGGAGATTCAACATGAGATTTAGTTGCAACAAGAGATTCCTCTTCCAAACATTGGCATGTATCACATGTAGATAATAGGGAATTAAATAAAGACGCAAATCAAGGAGATGTTGGAAAAAGGACTCATAAGGCCAAGCACTTCACCATGCGGTTCACCCATAGTCTTGATTCCAAAGAAAGATGGGACTTGGCGCATGTGTGTAGACTTCAGAGATTTGAAAAATATAATGATAAAGAATCGATACCCACTCCCAAGGATAGATGATTTGATAGATCAGTTGAAAGAAGAAATTTTTTTCACTAAGTTAGATTTACGAAGTGGATATCATCAAGTAATAATTGCAGAAAGTGACATATGGAAAACTGCATTCAAAACCAAACAAGGACTCTTTGAGTGGTTGGTTATGCCATTTGGTTTGTGCAATGCACCGACAACTTTCATGTGAGTTATGGATAGTGTTTTGCATCCATTTCTTGATGATTTTGTGATTGTGTACTTAGATGACATATTGATTTCAAGAAAACAAGAGAAGAACATGCCTTTCATGTGAATAGAGTGCTTGATGTTTTGAAGAAAGAAAAATTGTTTCTGAAGATGTCAAAGTGTGAGTTTGGAAAGACTTCTTTGGTTTATTTGGAACACATTGTAGGAGGAGGCGAATTGAGAATTGATCCCTCTAAACTGGAAGCCATTGTGAATTGGCCCACACCCAGAATAGTAACCGAGGTAAGAAGTTTCTTAGGTGCAGCTCAGTATTGGAGAAAGTTTATTGCTAACTTTTCTACCATCACAACTCCTATGCATGCAGTGACAAGTGTGAATAAAGGCTTACAATGGGGAGGCAAACAATAGCAAGCTTTCAAAGCTTTAAAGGACAAGATCAGTTCCGCTCTAGTCCTTGCATTACCGAATTTGAGATAGCCATTCAAGATACAAACTGCTCCTAGTGATTATGCCATGGGCGCAATTCTTTTGCAGCATGGTTAGCCTATCACTTTTCATTCTGAAACATTCAATGGTGCTGTAACTAATTATCCTACACATGACAAAGAACTGTATGCATTAGTACAAAGCGTCAAGAAGTGGAAACTACTTGATGGGTAAAGAGATTATTATACATATCGATCACCAACCATTACAGTACTTGCAGTCACAAACAAAATTGTTGCAATCACGACATTTCAGGTGGATGGGATTTATTCAAAAGTTTCACTTGGTTATAAAGTACAAGAAAGGTATTTTCAATAAATTTGTTGATATGATTTCAAGACCAATTATAAGTGGTTCTACTTTACTAAAAAATGATTCTATTGTGCATGAGAGTTACATAGAACAATATGCACATGATATTGATTTACAAGATGTGTATGCTAGTTTGAGTGAAGGGAATTGAGTTGAAGAAAATGATTATCACATGCATAAAAATTTGTTTTTTCATTTGGGAAAACTATGTATACCACAAGGAGAGAGGCTAAGTGTCACGAGAGAAGCTTATTCATCTCTTATTTCTGGACACTTTGGGGTAAGAAAAAGAGTGGCACATCTAAAGAGGTATTTTTATTGGCCTCACATGATACATAGTGTGTCGTGTTTTATAAGAGATTGTTCTATGTGTGCAACAAGAAAGCCTATTAATAGGAATCTTGGGTTGTACACGCCACTACCGATACCATCAAGGCCATGGGAGAGTGTCTGCATGGAATTTTTTGGAGGTCTACCAATGTCAAGAAAACAACATGATTATCTTTATGTGTTATGGATAGATTCAATAAAATGTGTATACTTATGCCATGTAAGAAAACCATTACTGTTGAACAAACTGCTGAACTTTATTTTCAACATGTGTGGGTTCATTATGGATTGCCAACTTCTATTGTTAGTGATAAGGATTCTAAGTTCATTGGGATTTTTTTGTCCAATATTTGGAGTATGATGGACACAAATTTTAAAAAGAGTACTGATTTTCATCCGCAAACTGATGGCCAAACTAAGGTGGTGAACATAACCATTGTGCATATATTGATAGGATATTGCAGCATACATCCTAAGTTGTGGGATGAGCAACTGCATTACATTCAACACGCTTACAACCGGGCAAAGCACTCTTCTACAAATACATCACCTTTTGAAGTATGCTTTGGGTATTTTCCAAAATCGCTATTAGAATTCATCTTTGAGAAGGTTGTTTCAATTGATGGAAATAGTGATATTAACAAGGCTTGAAATTTCATTGAGCAAATTCAGATTATACATCAACAAGTTCAAGAATGGCTTGAGAAAATTCAAAGCAAATACAAGGAGAGGCATGACAAACATAGAGTTGATCACAAGTTTCAAGAAGGAGATGAGGTATGTTTGCACATAAAAAGCTCAAAACCATTCACTATAGTCCATTCAAGATCATAAAGCAAGTTGGTAACAATGCATTTCAATTTGACTTGCCTTCATATATGCAAATGTATTCAGTTGTTAATGTTGAAAATTTACGTTTGTATGAGCCACCTTTGATCGATGATCAAGGAAGTGATGTTTAGTTGCCTTCTATTGAAGATTTCTCGCCAAAATTTTTGGATGAGCTCAAGGAAGCTACAATTCTTGACAGGAGGACAAGAGCATCCAAGAAGGGTAGTGTTGACTACCTTCGAGTTGGGCTCAAAGGCAGTAATCCAAGCAAGGCAAAGTGGATGGAGGTTGGAAAGGTGAGGGAGATGTACCCTCATATACTGAACAAGTAATCAAAGTCTTTTGGGGTCCAAAAGCTTCCCAATGGGGAGGTGTGATCAGGAGTTCATAAATTTTGCTCAAAAATTGAAAGTTACAAGATTGGGTTGAAACCAATATGGTTGTGTATATCTCGTCTTCTTGATTCTGGTGCCATGAACGGTTCAAAATTTCGATATCGTATGAGGGAGATATTGTGTTCTGATCGATTTCCCAAACAACTAAATTTTGCAACAGGGTTGACTGGGATGCCCAGTCAGCATGAAGGGTGCATAATCAACAAAAAGGAATATTCTAAAGAATATTTCTTTTCTTAGAGACAGTCAGAGGATGACAAGTGGCATTGTCCTATTCGTTGGATGGGATGTATGTTGTGTTTTTGTGGCCAATTGGAGGGTGACACGTGGCCAGCCCTAAGGCCACCACATGTCCCCTGGAAGGTGTGTTAAAATTTTATGAGGTCCGCAGGGCTCGACCCTGTGACCTTTGGCAGAACAACCACCCACCACAACCATCTGTGCTATGCTTGAGTCTTAACAATCATAGTGCAAAGTTCTATTTCAAGGTTATGGTAAAATGGAGCGGGGGTTGGGGATCGTCGGCGGTCACAACCCGCTGGCGGCCCCATGGAGTGTTCACATGCAATGTAACCACGACATCAACACTTAACGCTGTAGGTTTCAAAATTCCAACGTCTTTGCAAACATTTAACATACCCGCAAGCCTTGTCACATGCAACTCTGCGTGGTCAGATGCAACGGTTGCTCTGACGGTTACACGACATTTAACTCCAGTTTCGATGCCCTTACCACAGTTATAACCTATGGTTCTGCCAACCGTTATGGTCAGGCAGGGTTAGCGGATGCGCATGTGGCCACCCCTACCCTTAAACATTAAAATTTTCAGTTAGTGCTGGTGGGAAAGATAGCGCGCTCCTAAATATGTGGGTTTCAGATAATTTAACTACAGTTAGGTGGATTTATCCACAATTAGTGGAGGTTTTCTAGTAGTTTCTGGGAAAATGACTTGGAGGGTCAATTTTCTCCCAATCTGAGTGAATGAAGAGTGAATCTAGACTAATTGGATCATTCTAGAGCCATTGGTGAAGAGAAAACAACCATTAGAGGCATGTAAACACATGTATTTGCAAAATTCTGAGCATAATGAAATATGGACATGCCATTGGGAACTGGACTAGTAGATGTAGACTAGGAGGGGTGAAATGCTTCATCATGCCTATTGTGTATATGTTATGTGTGGTTTTATTTATCTGTTACACACTGTTGTTCAATGTTATTTTCTCTTATTTAATGCTTATAATTCACTAAAATCACTTATATTTCATGTTTAAATTCCTCAATCCTTAAGAAAACTATGGAGACAAGTATGCACATGTTTTATAAATGAAAATACATTTAGCACAAAAAACTAATACAATCCTTTTAGATTAGGTAACATATTTCTATGTTCCCTTCCCAGTGTTATAATACAAAAAATTCTTTAACAAATTCTTGTCTTTTTCATTGGATGCATGGAGAAAATCTTTCTTTTACTTGTTGTTTAATGTCTTTAACTGCATAGATCTGGATTTTTGTAGCATTTATTATGATCACTAACTGCATATCTAAGGAAATTGATAACCATATTTGATGTTAGGGTTGTTTGTTATGCACAACTAAAGTGAGCATTTTTCATACGCTTGTGATTAGAATTCACACTAACAACTAGCGACTCCACAAGGGTTTATAATTACGACCATTGTCGTTTTTTAGATCCCTGCATGACCAGCTGCTTCAAATCCTAGTTTTTTCTTCAGCTTCTTATTTTTCATTTCTTGATGTTTTTTTTAACCTTTAAAACCATAAAATAGTACAAATTCTTACTTTCGTGTGTTTCTGGGCCTATTGCACAGGTAACAGGTATCAGCTGCAGCAAAGACAACAACTTTTTCTGATACCTGCTCCCAAGACAGCCGAAAGTGCAAGTCGCACTTTTTGGGCCAAAACCTATGATGTCAACCTTCAGGATGTAGAAAACAGCCTCAAACCTACGACCTCAGTTGAAAACAGGTCAGAACCTATGACCTGTACTATTTGGAGGAATTTTTTTGTGATTTTTTTGGGTTTGTCTAGGCTACTTTTCAGGGTTTTCTGACCTCCCTCTCCACCCGTCTGGACCTATACTTACTTAGTTTTACTCATTGAAGTAGGAACCAAGCCCCTTAGGGCTTCAGTATGCTTCCACCTTTTTAGGAGGAGTTTAGCTAAAGCAGGGCTTCTGAGATTTCAGCGTGTTTAGCCATTTTTTAGACCTGAACCTGTACCTTTAGATCCATTTCAGATTGGTTATTCATCCATCCAAAACACCTATTTTCAGTTTTTTTTGGTCCTCCTTTAGTGTCCCCTCCGTTTCCCTTGAGGTTGCAGCCTTTCACCACCTTTTTTACAACACTTTTCTCTAGTCTTTTGTTGTTTTCTGCACCTATTTCCAATAGATCTGACCTTTATATACCTATCCTTCCTGAATTTATATCCTTTGGCCATTTTGTGTGTTTTGACTAGATTTTTCCCACACATAGACTAGTTGTTGGGAAGCCCTCCTCCTTGGGTTCAAATTGATGCATATTTAGCTCTTTATTTTTTGTCGTATTCAGTTTCCTTTACTGCCATTTTCATATTTATTTACAGCTATACAACATATTTTTTCTTTTTTATCTACACACGTCTCGAATTAATTAAAATTAACACACTTATCACATACACGCACACCCTAAGTGAAGAGCGCCTAGTTTACACCGTCAGGCCAAGACTAAAACATTGTAATCAATTGATCTTGCACCTCCCTGCCCTTATTTCGACATTGTAATCATTTGATCCTGCAACTCCCTGCCATTTTTGGTCTCTCTTCCTTCTGTGATACGTGTTTTGTTTCCATCATTGTGCTCCCAAGGCATTTATCCCAGAGACTCCTAGGCCTTCATCCTCAGTTTCCGTTAGGAAGACTTACTCCTCTGTGTAGGGTTCAATTTTGTGCTCCACCGAGTCCCCATTCTGACTCTTCTTTTGGTTCATCAGGTTCCCCTTCTATTTCTATCCCCGGCTCTCCTCATGTCACCTTCACCATGTTTGGTTCAGGACCTAACACTGGTGGTAGCCCTTTCCCTAATGCTGGGAATGCTACTAGTGGTGCTGCAACAGGAACTATCCCGGCTTCTCCCTTGCTCCCTTATATGGCAGGCCTCAACCTTCCCAACTTTAGCGAGTTGATTAATGACCCCATATGCCATGATATTGGTTGGCCTGCTATGCCAACCAAGCTTCCTTCAGACATCCCCAAATTTGAATGAATTGCTAGAGAGGATCCTACCAACCATGTTCGTTCTTTCCACATGTGGTGTTCTTCTAACTCCATCACCGATGACTCTTTCCGTCTTTGGTTATAGTGTATGCTTACTGGAGAAGCTTCCAAGTGGTATGATTACCAGGCCTCCTCCTCTCATACTACTTTTGTAACTCTTGCCAGGGCTTTTCTGTCTTACTTCTAGCTTCCCCTTCACTATGACACCGGTACCGCACTTTTGAACTCTTTCCGTCAATCATTTGCGAATCGCCTATATGATCATGTCCAAGAATGACAGAGAATAAAGAGCCTATGTCGAGCCCCTACCTTCGAATACCATGCCTACATGGACTAGTTTCTCAGATCCATTTTTCCTGCCATTGGAAAAGATGTCGCATCTCACTTCCCTCAGACGAGGAAGCTACCCTCTAGATTACGTTGAAGTATGACCTGATCTACGCATAGTCTGGTTATGTTTATACCATCTTACCTGATCTCCCTAGACCTGGTGGTGCCAACACACCGGGGGCATCCCATTCCACCGATGGTATCATCATAGCCCTTTCACATCCGTACACTCATCCTCCCATGGGTTATGGTTTCCCTCAGGGAGGGGCCAACTCCTCCAACACTTTTCCCCCTCCCTGTAGCATGTATCTAGGATATGGCATGCCTCCTCCTTTTTCCCAACCTATTTACCCTAATGTTACCAAACCTCCTTATTATCTGTATCCATAGCTTGGTGCACCTCAGCCTCCCTTGCTTTATCAAGCTCTGCAATAGCAGCCACCACCCCCTCAGGGTCAGGTGTATGCACAGTAGGGCGCGACTAATCCTCCTACTTCTAAAAAGAAGAGGTAAAGCAACCAAAACTAATATTCCCCAGGTAATCTTGGAAACAATCCCCAAGGGAATACACCTAACACTGTAACCCAACAATAGGGAACTCAACATAAGCAGGACAGGCCCATTCACATGAATAAACCTTGTTCTTGTTGCAGTATCTATGGTCACTACACCCATGATTATCCTCTTTTACCTCAGAGGTGTCAGATATGGGAAGGTCAAGCAACATCCTGAGGATAACAAGCCTCCCCTTCGGTTCCTCCCAATGTTGCCTCTATCCAACTGACTGTGTTTACCAATCCTTTCCCCCAGTAAGGATATGTGACTGCCCAACCCCTAGAAAGTCAGGCGGTCACTCAACCTCCTCCATTTGGTACCTCTGATTACCATATCCTCATGATGAAATCTGACCAACCCATTACCATTGACCTCAACCTTCAGAATCTGTCCCATCAATACAACAAGCTCCCCGCTACATCTGCTACCAAGCCCCCTTCTTCAGGTCCCACAGAGCCTCTTTTGACATCCAATGGTCCTTTATTGATCCCTCAGCCTAAGGTAGAGATTCATACCAAGATCCCTAAGGGACAATTACACCAAAATGTTGTTTTTGGTAAAGCTGCCCACTCCTATATTATAGTAGATGACTCGGCGCAATCCCCTGTTGCCATGTCAATGCTAGAAGTCCTCCAGTCGTGCCATTCACAACGAAAATATTTAATAGCTTCCATGGGCACTGTGGATCCTTTAGATGATCATTTGATTGTCTTTTATGTTGACCGTTAAAAACATCCCCCCCCCTTCCTCCTTCTGTCGCCTTCCAAATCCCTGTCAAGATGCAGAATGCCAACGTCTCCCATTATATCATTGATGAGGGGGCATCCACCTGTGTGATGTCCACTTCGGTTTGGAAGAAACTTGGATCTCCTGAGTTATCCCCTTCCACTATTACCCTTAGAGCATGGGATGACCACTCTTCCCAGCGCCTTGGTATGTTCCACAATTTTCCTATTACTCTTGCGAGCAAGACTGTTTGTATTGATGTAGAATTCATTGATGCCCCCTTAGACTACAACATTCTATTGGGTCGTAGATACACTTATGCGAGGTCTTATGTCCCATCTGTGATTCACTGTAAGATTTTATTTTCTCACAATGGAAAGATCATCACCATCGACTGGTTGACATATTACGAACCGAAGTCTCAGACCTCCCCTGAGTCCATTATCTCTTCGGTGGCCAATAAAAAAATAGTCAAACCTTCGACAAGTGTATCACCCAGAGGCTATAAATATTCCTCTTTGCTTGGTTCATTCCCTGGTCTTCATCCTACTATATCTGACCCTAGCTTGTTGAATGTTTGTATGATGCAATCGTCCTGGTCTGACCTCAAATGGACCGGTTCGACTATTCAGCAGCCCCACCCTCCACAACCTGCTCCTAGCACCTCAACAAAACCTTCAGGACCCCCTCCTCAAGGCCCCTCATTTGTAGCTTTTGTCCATGATTCTATATACCCTCTGGGAATGGTTCCCCCTAGCCTTAACAATCTCAAAGCCATCCCGCCTGGCCATTTCCCCTCTAGTCAGATACCATTACTTGCTCCCCCTCTTGGAGTATTTTTGGTACCTATTATGGCTACCTTGTCTCTTCCTAACATGACCTTGGGGATCCAAATCTGGTACATTGATCCCCCAACCACTATCCTGCCTATTCATCCCAAACCTTATACTACTTTGGCCCCAGTCCAACCAATCGCCATGACCCCTCCCTTTGCTTTTGTACCTCAACCACCTTAACAGGAACCTACTCCTGTTGTGAAAGCTTCAGGTGGGGGAGGAAAAGCCTGTAAGAAGGCACCTAAGGAAAAGGCTACCTAGACAACCCCTGCTCCTCCTCAGCCTCCAAAGAGTACCCCCCTGTGTGCTTTGTGTGATGTTGTTGGTCATGCCACCCATAATTTTCCTGAATTTCCTCGTATAAATCCCATGGTTAATGTCGCGTTTCTTGAGTCTAAGGTCCCTGAAGCCTCTGTTTCTTCCACGACTATAGCCAAGAACCCCAATACTGTTCACACCAAACACCCCTGTGCTTTTTTTGATCTCCATGGCCATTATACTCACCTCTGTCTCCGTCTCAAGCATTACCGCGCCTATTTGGAAGCAGTTCGGGAATACGAGACCGAACAGAATGAGTCCACCTCTCTCGTGCTTGCATAGTATGCTTTAGCCCAACCTGAGGATACATATACTCCCATTGACATTACCCCTCCTGATTTCTAGATGACGGAGTATTCTACCACTATCCTCTACCTGTCATCATCTATGAGATCCACGGTGGAATACCCCTGTGAGACTTCCCCTTCTATTTCGCTTGACCTCCCTTCAGTGATCACCCCGGGCTTAACATAGGTGGATCCCTTATCTACTTGTTCTTCCATCACCCCTCGTGACGATGCGCTTGTGAACCTTTCTTTTCATAATGATGACTCAGGTAACTTTGCCGCACCATGTGGTATTTCTTCCACCAGTCACCCCATCTTCTATTGCGATGAGGAAATTATGGAAGCATTTACCACCCCTCACTTTATCTTTCCCCCCTTACATCGAAACCGTCATTTGAACCACATACACATTGTGGTCATTACATTGACACCCAATGTTTTGGTAAGGGTGCACCCATATTTGAGAGTCCAGGAGAAGCAATTATCCATAACCCTCTTAGTGCATCTGGTCGTGTTGACTCTAGTACCATTATTCTTCCCCATTTAGAAGAACCTATAGAGTTCCATATCACTTTAGATCACTCTAGGGATGATCCACTTCATCATTCCTTCATCTTACATCAACAACCCAACCCCTTAGACATTGTTTTTGAGCAACCTATATATTTTCTCGGTGAGCACCAGTTCATTTTATCCAAATCCACTCTTTGGGATGGTGAAACCATGTATGTGCACCCAGAAATTTATTCCATTTGCTTCATGTATTCAATACCAAAATAGATTGGTAATCCCCCATTCCCTTTCTCAAACTGCATCTATCTATTATTCCCACATAAGATAACCATAACATAAATAAATGGCGAACCACATAATAAAAATGTGTTTCGATTCCAATTTTCTAAATACATTTTTCATGACCATGACATGCTTTTGGGCATCTATGCCCCTCAACCATAAAAATCCCAGCTCTCAGCCAAAAATATCACTGAAACCCCCGTTCTTTGACATGTCACACTTTTCAGGTCATTTCCTTGGACAAGTCATAGTTTTCTACCCAGTACCTGCTACCCAAGTCACAGAACAGACCCCAAAAAGTGCAACTTGACCTCTTCCTGGGCTCTGGGTGCCTAACCTCAAACTTTAATCCACTGAATTGAAAGAGTATGGTTAGGCCTCTTATCTGCAATTGACGGATTTCAATTCCAACAGTCGATTTTTTCGCTACGATTGCTGTAAGATTTATAACCTTTTCTCCTCTCTATATTCACCACAGCTACACTTACAAATGAATCAAATTGGAGGGAAAATGCCTTATTAAAAGAGAAACCCCAGATTTTTCTTTCGCCAGCTGCGACCAAATCGTAGCTCGGTTTGACAAATCGTCGGCATCGTTGGAAAGCACTCACTGAGCTCTCAAATGGGCTTTGTTTCATTTTTGGTGATTTGATACTTCACCCGGACACATTTTTTCCAAGAAGGGTCACTTCACCACTACTTAAAATTGAATTTCTTCACTTGCAACACTTGTACTTGGAACCACCTTGCCTTTAGACTTGTCCATGCTTGTGTCGATTTTCTTCGTGAGTAACCATCTTGTACTCATGTTTTTTATGTCCCCCACCGGGCCTGTTCTATGTGGTAGCATCATCAAGTTGCCCTTGTTTAGAGCATTCGAGTTGAGTCATCATCGCATTCATGGAGTCTGTCCTGAGTCCCTTTGTAGCTCGCCACAATCCTCCATCCTTCATTTCTTTGTTCCTCTCTCGTGTCACACATTTTGTTCTTCAGTCATACTATCCCTTATCCCCTCCAGAGTCGATTCAGTAGCTGCCAGGTCATCCATGCCTTTTATGCTTTAACAAGGGAAGTCATTTGCCCGCTACTCAGTAACCCCCATTCCACCATCACCCCTGGTGTCAGTCTATCAGTCACTCTAGTATTTTCCCTCATGCCTTAGTTGAGGATTCCTCATTGCCTCGCCTATGGCGGACCTCCTTCTACCGACATCAACTTATTCATTACAGAAGACATGTCTAGAGGATGGTGTACCTTGGTTCCAACTTCCACTCTTGTTCGGTGCCTCGGATCAGGAAAAGGGACCCTTTATTGCCCTTTTAATTGATTGTTTCTCAACTCCAACTCCTCATGGCATGATCGAGATTCGTATACTTGATGGTTCAATGATGCAACAGATTGTACCAGTGATTCCTGGGTGTGTGTGAGATGTTTCAGACCTCATGAGGGGGTGGCCCTTCAGGTAGCCCCCCACATGCCCGGATGACCTATATACTACAACCTTGGATGTAGCTCCATAGATTTTATGGTTTTGGCCTTAGCTGCTTGCAGCGCCTTTTAGTTTGCATGTATCATTCAGATTTTCAGAGCCCTTTCCTGTTTTACAGGGCCTCTTTGGTTGTACTTATATCTCATGTACTCAGATATTATTGTATAATTCTTGGCTGTTGTCCCAGGCACATTATGTATGTGGGATCCATTATCATGTTTTTATCTGGCCCATGTTTATGCCACCATGTACTATATAGTTAAATCCCTTGTTTTTTGGACGCATCATTCTTTGAACTTTGTTATCTCGGTGGGCATAGGTATGCCTCCCACGCCTCATGTAGAAGAGGTACTCCCTCATAAAAGAGACTTTTCACACATGTAAGTCTCACCTCCTTAGGGTCTTGTCCTCTAGTGCTTTAGTCTACCTTATATTTCTCTCTCTCTGACTCCCCCTTCGGTGTCTAGTGATTGAGTTCTTACAACGTACTTTGGTCATATTATTAGCTCCTAATGCTCGCACGTTTGGGGGCAATCTGTTACACCAATTTTTGGTCATCTAACCTGTTACTATTATATGGACCAAAGTACATCATGTAAGAACAATTTTACCCTAGTAAAATTGCTTTCACTATGAAAAATAACTTAGTAATCTGTAATTTATTAAGTTGTTTATGGTCTAAATAGGAAACCCCATGAGGAATAATTGAATAAGTCCTTATTTGTTTGATTTTCCTCAAGGGATAATTAATTAAACCACAATTTAATTAATATTCCAGGTCATATTTAACCCAAAAAGGAAAATTAATTAGATAAATCATTATTTATCTTATTATTTTCTAGGAATAATTTATTTAAAACATTATTTAAATAATATTCCTTTTTAAATTTGACTAAATAATTTATAAATAATTGAATAAATCATTATTTATTTGATTATTACTCAACCATATTCTTAAAATAATAAATAAATCATTTATTTATTTTTTACAAATAAAGAGATTTGACCAAATTCAAATTCTTTTTACCTCCAACAAAAATAATAAAATATTCCATAAAAGTTGGATCTACATTTGGTTAATAATAATTTAATTATGCACCGATATCTAGAATAACTCAATATTTTGTTATAAATGGAAGGGTTTCTCCATTCATTCACTACCTTTTGTTGCCTAAATATCACCGTGGATCTATACTTTTGGTTTGACTTTGATCATCCATCATTGTCATATTTTTCTAATTTTTTGCTTGTGAGCTCCCCTTGAGTTCCATTTTTGTTTGGGTTTTCTGCACCATCAAGGGAGAGAAATCTTAGATCTAAAGCACTGAGGACATACATGAACCGATCCCATTGAGGGGGACTGGTAACATCTTTCTATGTTCCCTTTCTAGGTGTCATAATACAAAAAATTCTTTAAAAAATCATTGTCTTGTTCATTGGGTGCATGGAGAAACTCTTGCTTTTTACTTGTTGTTTAATGTCTTTAACTTCATAGATCTGGATTTTTGTAGCATTTATTCTGATCACTAACTGCAGATCTAAGGAAATTGACATCCATCTTTGATGTTAGGGCTGTTTGTTATGCACAACTAAAGTGGGATTTTTTCATACACTTGCGATTAGAATTCACACTAACACTCTCCCAAGATTCCTTCTCTGAATACCATAGGTTCATAGAGCTAGGACATGCTTGGAAAATTTCACATAAAACTTATCCTTTTCTTCATTTCCTTTGAGCTCAGCTTGACCTTGATCCCATCATACCTATTTTTTTTCAACAACCTTTGTCAGCATGAAACACATGCCAACACTATCAACTATAATCTCAAGAAGGGGGAGGTTCATGTCACTAGCAAGGCAAGCTAACAACTCTTAAGAAACATAGAAATCAACCGCCAATTCATTTACATGGCTCCTCATAACAACCAATGCATCCCAATATTCCTCCTCCAAATACGATAGGTTCATAGAGTTAGGATATGGTTGGAAACTTCCACATACAACCTATCATTTTATTTTTCAGATTTGTTGAGTTTGGTTTCATTTGGATTCACCTAGAGCCCACCATACCTCTTTCTATTCAATAAAACTTGTCAGCATGAAACACATGGAAACGATAGAGGCCAAACACATGTCTACTTCTCATTTAATTTTATGAACATCTCAAACCATTGTTGGATAGTACATGAACCAATTGTTATAACCCTATTTTCCACTCCATTATAGTGCAACAAACCTAATATCAACTTACCTCAGTTGTTTGGATAAAATTCATCCCTTTTCACCTTTTATTTTACTTATGTGAGATTTATCCCATATTAGAAGGGTGAAATTGCATGATAGAGTTATTTCTCATAATAAATTTTCCAAAATTTCATAACTATGATATTATAATTATTTCATAATTGAGATAATTAGTAAAAAACTCATAATTATGAAAAAAATTTCTATAGTTTTCCATTCCCAAGGATATCAACTTGACCCACTTGTGTATGAGTTGGCAAGGGGTCCATTAAAGTATGAGTTTCCTAACTTCTCAAGCCCCTAGGTTTCTAGATACATTCTCCCAAAGAATGGAATGAGCCTATATAATATCACCAAGAGGAAAGGGGGAGGAGAAAGTATGCAAACTATAGTGTGAGATCTCTGCTATATTGGGAGAGGATGCCATCCTACAAGATGGAGGAGAGGATTTTATTTGTTGAAGGTATATTGATGTTCTTTCACTTATATTATTAATAGAAACATATGTTCCTTCTCTGTATCTGTTTGTATTCAAATTGATTTATAGTTACTTCTCTGATATTTTGATCTAACTATCTTCTCAGGAAGGTATCTCATTGTCTCTGTTTTTTTGTGACTACGTGTAGGGATCAAGATCAGGTGTGGTGAGGTAGATTGCCTGAGTGGAGCATGAGAATCTGCATCAGACCCAAAATCCTTCCCCAATCTACGAGGAGGCTAGGTGCACACATATTTCCTTGTAGTATATAGAACCGACTGCCTAATGCATGTTTGATCATTTAGTTTGGGACACTATTATATCTCTATTGGTATTTCCTTTTGTTTTTTAGTGATATCAAAAGGGCATGAGATTGCAGGGAAATATCTCCTTGCATAATTAAATGCAACAGAACTGGTGCTTTCAATGAGAGAATTTTCCATTTTCCCTCTTTGTATTTAGATCTCTCATATTTTTCTTTGGATCTACTTTTTTCTTGGTTTCCCATTGAGTTCCCTATGGATTTTTGGATTATTTTTTATCTCCATTGGTTTTACTTGCTTTCGATCTAAGTTGATCTTAGATTTGAAGTTTTGATTTTATTTTTATTTTTTTTTATATAGAGAATAATAGGTCACATCTATTTTATCAATTTCTATTATTTTCTGTACAAAATTTGATAAAAATAACCACATATCTGAATTCCTCTCAAAATTATACCCCAAAAGAAAAAGAAAAAGTCATTAAAAACAAACTCCGTATGAGGAAGCTATGGCCAACTGAAAATTGGCCAGTTTATTTTTGTTCCACCTTGCGCGCGACCATTTTTATGTTTGTTTCAGTTATTTAATATATATAATTTAGTAAAAATAAGTATATATATGTAATAATATTATAAATATACCCCAAATAAAAAAAATCACCTGAAACAGAGTCCATATGAGGAATATATGGTTGATTGAAAAATCATCCTATTTTCTATCTGTTTTTTCCAATTTTTCAGGTTGTCTTTCAGTTTATTTGTTTGACTTTTCAAGTGTTTTTAGTCAAAAATAGTTGCTCTATTGGAGACCTTATATTGGATGCATTTTTTTTTTGTTGATAGATGATGATTTTTTTCATATTTGAGACATTTCTCATTCATTGGTTGAGATATTACATTTCTTGTGTTTTTAAGGTTCCCTTGAAGGATCCTTTATGTGCTTTGATTGAGGACTAGTGTTCTTATCTCTGGATCTTAGCTTTAGATATGTTTGGTTGCTTTTGGTGACTACTTGGATCTTTTTCATATCTCACTTTCATATCTTTCCGTCCTTTGTGCATTTATATCACTTGTTTGGGTGATATCTCTTTATTTTGGTTTTTTTTGTCACAATTGGTGGTGTTTTGATTGGTTGTGCATTTGTCATCTAGACAAGTTCTTTTGAGTATGTTCTCACTACTTCTTATAACCCTAATCTAATCTTGTTTATCCCTTCCTATCTCTAGGGTCTCTTGTATAACTTTTTAGAACATTGTCCTTGGTTGAGCCATTATGCTACAACCCTAGCTTGTTGACATTGCCTTCCTTCTTCCACTTTTGGCTTTCGGTTTGATAATTTTGAGTGTGTTTGTTTGTTTGAATTTGGTTTTCTAGTTCTAATTCTTTTGGAGTGCTTTGCGTTCTTGCTTGGGAAGCTTTTATTTGGCCTCTTTTTAGTTATTTTCTCTATTTTGGTTTGATTCTTGGGTCATAGATCTTATAAATTTGGGATAATTTTCATTTAATAATTGAGTGAGAGGTGCATCTATAGGCATTGGTGTGTTGTGAAAACTCTTACCCTCCTGTAGTTAGATTTCATTGGAGTGAAAAGAAAATTTTCATATAGCTGCATTACTGTGACTAATAAGAGCCATTCACACCATTTGAGTTTCACGCTACATACAAACTATGTAAATAACAACCATTTAAAATCAATGCGTTAATAAAATTAACTAGATTTTTCTTTTACTTTCACTAGTAGTACACCAACACTAGCTTAGGCTAGGGTCTTGGAGATGGGAGAGTGAGTTAACTGCTCCAAGACTACAAAACAAACATAGAAGCTTGTGGTAGGGAGATAAATCCATTTGTAGTAGTGTGGTCTAAGAATCCCTTCTAACAAGAGGGTCAAGCACGAGGTCACACTTGGGATAGGCGGGGTGACATGATCCATTTCACTTAGTTTCGAGTGGCACGATATAGTGGAATTTTCATGCATACAAACAATCTTATTAGCATTTTCTGTAACACTTGGGGACCACTTGGGAGGAAAATATCAAGGGTGTTTTTGTCTTAGCTCTTTTTGGAGTTAAGTGTCCTGCCCTTGTGTGTGGATTTGTCCTGCGACTGTCCCCCCGTGTCGTGTTATTGTCGGTGGTAACTATAATAACCTATCTTTTAGGGATCATACACAGGTGCAGGGTTGAGGTCATCTTGTATGTACCTAGGATGTATATTAGTCATACTCTCTTAATCCTATTGAGGAGTGTTGGACATAATTGTGAATTACAGATAAAACATGCTTCCCTAGACAGATGCTAATCTAGAACAACAGGTTAAAGACTATACGACTAATTTTCCTAACTAAGAATAGAAACACAGAATGGATTAGATGCTTACTTGGAATCCAAGTGCTTCCAAATGATTCCTTTTGTTGCTTCCATTATAGCTTCAAATTCCAGCTGGCTGTGCAAAATATTTCTTGCAAGAATGAACACTAAACAATAGAAGATAGCAATAATATAGATGTCTATTCAAGTTAGTTTTGTAAATCAGTAAAGCATAAACCATATACATCAACTAAGACCTTGAAATATGGAAAATCAAAGCCAATACAGATGCATATAGGGAAAAGTAAGCTTTATTCTTTATTAATTATAGAAGGGGAGGTTACAACCAAATGATTGATTTAGTGTCACCATCTCCAGTAGCATCCCAACCTCATCACAATGCAAATATCTCCAGCAAATTGTCACTCAGGTCAATCTCCTCAATGAAAATCCACCAAAATTTCTCTACACAAATTCTTCCTTCTCAAACACTAATATCTATGCTCAATTTATAGAGTAGCTGAGGTAGTTTTACAATCAACGACTTTCCAATAATAGGAAAGACATGTTCCAAATCTTGTAGATGTCAAATGGGCACATGGATTCGAAGTTTGACACATGTGAACTCTTCTAGAAGGTACTGGCCAAGTGGAGATTCTGGAACAATGAGAATTTCACTCCCAATGTGACCAACGCACCCATAGATGTTGGGAAGTGCTTTGCAGAGTAGCCTTACATGGGGCTACCTGCATATGCAATGCACTTAGTCCCTTTAGAGGCAACGTTGGTGAGCTCTCATATGATATATTATAAACTTCAAACCTTGGAAACCTTTGAAGATGAAATTCTTTGATTGATCTATATTTTTTTTTGTCTTAGGGCGTATAGCAATTGAAATGTTAGGGGATGATCGACCCTATACATTGGTCCTGGAGATGATGCCCAGTTAACCAGGTCATTGGGAATGATGCCCAAATTTACCTATAACAAGGGGTGTTCCACATATAGTGAGGGAACTTTTGCTGAGTTCCCAGCTAAAAGGGTTAGGAAGTAGGTCACTAGTATAATTGTTCCACCACCAGCTTATTTGCTTGCGTGTGCTATATTTTAGAGAATTTCTTGTGTGTGATGTTTGGTCCGAGTCAGTAGCTTTGGCTTGTTGTGCTACTCAAAAAACCCCCCATTATAGTTAGATATTTAACTTACTAAATAATGGAGGCCCTTCTAATTTATAGTTTAGGACCTTTTTATAGCAATACAACAAGTTATTTCATTCCAAAGGAAAAAAAAATTGCTATCCAAACTTAATTCTTAATTCTTAATTCTATTTGCCGAAGGAATTTGAACAATGTTATTCAGGCTTTATCGCATATCATGAGTTGCAATGACAGATCAAAGTGCCCTACCATAAAAAATTGCGATGAAATAGAAACATACATAAGTCTTAAAGAAAATTAACAAAGGAGAAAGCCTCCGCACGTATAATATCCACAATCGGTCCCACCAATATGCCACATCACCCATCGCATCCCCGCTATCACACAATGATATCGGCGTTTCATTTTTATACCCACTCCAATCCTTTGATGTGATATATCACAATCTCTACATCATGGTTCCCAATCACATATGCCTATCTCTCAACTCTGTGATCACGGTACTTATATCACATCATGAAATTTGAAATAAGCCTAGTCTTAAGATCTTCCGATGTGATAAAAATTTGATATGTGCTTATCTGTCATTTAGCTTTGAGCTATAATAAAACTTGATCACATATCGGCAAAAGGCGAATATCGCAATTTCAAAATTGTGCACTTAAGAAAATTTGCGATGCGAGATATCCGACGAGGTGCTGAGCTTTCTATTAGACCACATGAACACATGTTTTCATTAATGATTAAGGGTAAAGGTATTTATGTTCTTGATAATGCAAATCATGTTATCGCTTTCACGTAATGCTTCAAGATTTAATTGCATTAGACATATATCCAATATCACTTGATTTTTTTGTCATAATTCTCTAACATCCAAAGGTTTTTTCTTCATTCTCTACTCTTTCTTCCTGTTGTAGGCTAGTCTTGATAAGAAAAATTTGAGCTAATGTCGAAGAATCCTAAGAAGAAAAAAAATCTTGTGGTTCCACCACGGGCGACCCCACCTACTCCAGAGATAAATGAGATTCCCACATTGTTCTCCGAAACAAAATGCACCATAGATTCTGGAGTCTCTTCTTAGGAATCCATGTAAAAAGTGTATGAAGATGAATAACCCAAAGTGAACAAAAGGGTAGCCATGATTGATGACTCCTCGTTGTCTTCTGAAACTACTTATGTTGATGTCGTTAATTCCTTCCTTCATCGAACTTCTGCTTGGTCTAAGATTCTACCCTACACTGATATGGTTAAGTGGATTATCGACAATCTGAATATTTCAGAAAGTACCTTCCTAACATCAATATATACAATAGTTGGGTATTTCAGAGCCGAAGGCTGGAAGAAAATGAATCATCTTCCAGAAATGAAAAAGACATATGATAAGAATTTCCTTCAGAAATTTTCATATGAAAAAAAATGTTGATTCAGAACTAATAATACAGTGGATACGGGATCCAAACAAACATAACAACAATGAAAAGGGTATGTACTCCATATCTTCACTCATTGGTCCTCATTGATATACTCTTGGTATGATGTGTATATTTTTTGGATATCCCAATACACAAAAAATTACAGTTGAATGGGTCCCTTTAATTGATGTTGTAGGAGACTCCTACATAATGGATTGGGCTACTATATTGTCAAATAACATAGCTTCCCAAATCCTAGCCTACAGAAGAGAGCAAAAAGTCTCTACCAAGACAATGTCCCCTTTTTATATGAGTGCATATATTATGGATGATGTTTGATTTACCTATGATTTTCCATACATGGGATGGAAATGGACCCTATAAGACCCTAATCCTATCCACATCTATCATAAATTCCTCTGGGAGTCTAATTTCCAAACCCATTTCTATAAAATCTGTTATGGAGTCATGTTACCTTTATACCAAGATGTCTTTGGTGTAAAAGCCCCCAGAGTATTTGATGCAACCAAGGATGATTTTAAATCCATAGGAAAATGGTTTGGGGAAAAGCTATTTACTTATGTCAGGATTTTTGGTAGTCTAGACACACCACATGATCTCCCGCTCTATGTCCCTCATAAGATTTTGGCTTGAGAAGTTTCCTATCAAACTGTGGGAAATGGCTTAACTAAAGCCCTTAAAGAAGCAAAGAAGTATTCCTGGCCGTCATTCCTTATTCACTGTGGAGTATATGCTTTGGATCATTTCAAGCACACTGAGCTTGAAATTAACCAGATACAATGTCTAAACTTTCCCACTATTCCTAGCAGGCAATATGACCCAAACCAAGTGTCCCAAAACTTCACCGTTCAGGTTAAAGTGAGACAGTTCATATGTAATATCCCTAAAGGGAATAATCCAGTGATACACAAACATAATATTTGTAACACAAAAAATGTACATGTAATTTTATGATCAACACAGATATCAACATAATAGTTGAGCCATTTTATTATGTGGAAAAGATTCAGTTACAACGGTGTACAAAATATGAGACACTCAAGCCAAAGAGATGGCCTAGAATGACCCTGAAGACATGCCAAAGTAGGCACTGCGTAACTGGAGAGCTGCTGGAAGAAAATACTACATTGTCCCTTCAGTAGATAGTGAATATATGATTGCAGGATGAAAAGGGAAATGCAGATATATGGAAATATGGAGCTCTGATGATGCCAAGATTCTAGATCTGGGCTCTATGATGGCAACCCAAGATAACCTAGAAAATAAATTCCAGATCTATGAGATTGGAAATTTACCCTCTCGGGGTTTGATCCTTGGTCTGCTGGGTTATGTAGATCTGAAGCTAGATCTGACAAATAGATGGCTAAAATATGTCATAAGATTAGATCTAAGCTTGAAGGGTTGATCCATTCACTAGATCCTCAAGCTAGAAGCTCAAGATTTAGCTCCTCAATCCTCCTCTGAAGGTTGCAGTTGCTACTACACAACTGCTCATAAAACATGCACTGTAAAGGAAGGAGGCTCTCTAGCCTGCTGCTAAGATGTGAAATGTAGCTCAAAAATGACGGAAATAATGTATGAAATGTGAAGGAATGGTCCTCCACTGGATTAATAGCTGAAATGCTAGCAACTTCCCTTCTCCCTTGGATTTGCAAGAATGGACTATGCAATTCCTGAAGGGATTACTACTACTGGGAGATGAATAATAGATGGCCTGACTCCTGATATAGATCTGAAGCACTGGAAGGCTGATCTTGAAGCTCAAGGTGATAGGATGAATCCTTCACCGGTTCCTCAACTGAAATATTGAAGGAAAACCTCCTCCTCTCAAACTGATCTTCAGAGATGTGCAATTTCTGAATATGGATGTTCTGCAAAAAGTAGGAACAATATGGCACCAATGCCTAATGATGAGTGAAGTACAATATTATTTCAAGAGCTACTCAATGAAAGAGGTGGGATACTCGACTAGGAACACCCAGTGCTAAAAAACACTTGCAATCTTAGCTTAACAACTAAAGAAAGCATGGAATGTCAAAGGAAAATTCCAGATCTAAACAGATCATACATCAATAATAATCTCAAACATACCTTCTATGTTGACTTCATCTTCAAGATATAGTTTGTGAACCTTGTCATGCCTTGGCCCACCTCATAACTGCGCTATACATGTGGACATAGGTCTCCATGTTGACTGCATTGTCTCTTCATGATCTCCATCATGTGTGAATGTACTTATCACCCTCTCCATCATGTGTGCATTAATGCACCACTTCCTCCATCATCTCATCATAAATGCTCTATGACCTTACATTTGATTCCTTCCAAGATCTTAGTTGACTACTTCAACCTCCACGATATTTCTCATTAATGAGACATGATCTCCACTCATTTCACATTAAGTAGTTGCACCACTACTCCATTATGTAGATCTAGATCTGAAATATCCACATACACACATCAAAAGTGGATTTTATTTATCTTTGGGGTTTGTGGGTCCCTCCACTCTTTTATTTATTTAATTAATTATGGAAATTAAGAACTCTAATATTCCAAATATCATGTGAAAATTTAGGAATATTATAGTCCTCCCTGGCAAAATGTTGCTTGTCCTCAAGCAACTGTAAAAGTGGATGCTACAGAAAAAATCCTCCCTCCAAATGGAATCCTCATGTGGAAGGCCTTCCCATCTATCACAATGTGTCATGCATGTCCAGCTCCAAAGCTGCCTCTATAGAATTTCTAGAATTGCCTCCAATTGAAAAGTTAGATACCCATCCTCATCAATGAATCTCCAAGTGGCCACCATATGATGACCAAAGATCTTCTCTAAACATGAGATACATAAGATGAAGTGGTTCATTCCCAACGTGGAAAGTCCCAACTTATGAATTATCTCTCCAACCCATGATACATAGAGTAGATTACATCTATCAATGCCTTCATCATTAGCCCTGTTGGCCATGTAGGAATCAAACATCACATCATCATAGTGAAAAACAATAAGTAGAGACATATGGGAAAACATAAACAATGTCAAACCATATTCTCCTAATAACAAACAACGCAGCAAAGCCTCCTGCTACCATGCTAGATCATCATGAAAATAAATAAGAGAGCCATACTCTCTCAAAATAAGCCACTGTCATAACAATGCAAGCCTCTGCCATACCACATCATCATTGTACTAAATGTAGTGGCCATATTCTCTGTAATATCCCAAGAGAAGGATTCAGCTATACATAAATTTTACAACGGTTTTGTGATGATGAATAAGTGTAAAATAAGTTCAATAGACACATATACATCATTTGGAAGTACAGCAGAAACTTATATTCTGATCTATGATCCAAAAGATGAGGAAAAGCAGTGATTTATGCCCTAAAAAGCTTAATTTCAGAAATGTGCGTAAAAATAAGGGAAAGTGATGGTGGGATCTTGTAGCTTAGGTCATGTGGGACTTACATGCCAAATTTCAGCAAAAAAAAATGACTCTAGCTATGTTAAACAGATCTCCCACTCTTGATACGGCTTAAAAACACCCAATCCCCATGACTTGTGGTATGCAGAAATTATTGAAGCTTATGCAGCGTGATTTTCTGAAAGTGATAGATTTAATATGGTATAAAAATCATTAAATCAGATTCATAGTGTTGCTCATACATTATAAGAGGAAGAATGAAGACTTTTAAGAGAAAAACCCTCTAAAAGAGGTGCTGCAACAATTGTATTTCATTGTAAAACCTTGACAGCATTATTTTCGGAAGCATATAGAAGCTGGTGATTAAATATTAGATCTAGAGCAGATCTGTGTACAAAAATTTAGATCCATATCAAATCTGTACACTAGAAAGGCTCCTCTTTCAGATCCCCTTGGGGTTCTCAACAAAACATGAATATACAAGAGTAGATCTGAGATCTACTGCAATAGATCTAAAGAATGATTCAGAAATTCTGAAGCAGATATATCAATAAACAAATCAGATCTGAAACATACATGGATTGCATGGTCAATCCATGGATCACAACAGTGTAAGGAAGACTCCTTAACACCAGAGATCTCTCCTCCAATTAGTTTCCAAAACACCCTGCAACTTCTCACTTGCAAATAATGCAGTCTATGGATAGAAGTTGCACTGTAGGCTTGATGCACTATTTGGCCTAATTCCAAGATGTATATCTAAATCTATAATGATCCAATACACTCTTCCAGGAGGTTAAAAGACACACTCACTGAGAAGAGGCACTAGTATAATCTAGATCTGAATAGATCTAGCCTCCACTTGCTGCTGCTCACAAGGAAAACCAAATCCTCAACAAGATCTGAGTTGTAGTTGGAAGAAGAAGCTTGGCCAAATGCTTAATTGTGGACCAAGAAATGCAAGCCTCCTCCAAGAGCTACTCAATGGAAGAGGTGGGATTCCCGATCAGGAACACCCAAGTGCTAAACAACACTATTCTCTGCTAAACAATCAATAGGATAAGAAATGTCTAAACAGAAAATATCTTCTGAAATCATATGGTCATCAACAACCCTCTATTGTTTTCCTTCTCTTCCTTTTATAAGATAGAGTCCTTGTAAACCCTAAACCATCTCAAATGAATTAGCCTTGTTCACATGAACAGTCTCTAACTTGATCTGCGCTATTTATCTAGGAGGTTCAATGAATCTAGACAGTGTTGTGATTTGGTCATGTTGACCCAGTCAAATAGTTCAATCCCCTTCACACATAAGGGTGTTTTAATGTAAATAGCCCAAATATGTCTTTTTTCACATGTGGCATTGATTTATTCATAGCTTTAGGAGTTTTACATGTCCTCCTTTGCATCTTTATTCATCAACATGAAAATAAAAGCAAAATTGAATATTCCTATTAGCTTGGGCTAATTTAGAAATATTACAGTCCTCCCCTCCCAAATGTTGCTTGTCCTCAAGCAAATGTAAGGATAGAACTGAAGATTTTCTCCTCTTCTTCTTGTAGCATCTTCAAATGATATGTTCCTCCAAAGAACAATATGCCTTCTCAACAATATGCCCTCAAGTTGTTCCTCCCATGTGTATAAGCATGCCTTTGGTAAAATTCCCAAATGGATCTCATCATGAAAAAGTAGAACATACATGGAAACAACAATATGTGATCTAGAGGCCTTCTTGAGGCATGGAATCAGAAATATGTTGGGAATCATCATCCCCATGTGAAAGCTCCATCCCCAAGCTATCATCCAAAAAAATTGAGTTACCCTCCAACATAGTAACTCATGAAACATCTCTTCCACCTTAAGCTCCTGCAAAGAAGGTGGGCTGCATGGCTGAATTTTGCGGGATCAAACTATCCATACCACTCTGCTTCTCTCTCCACTTATGATATGTGTGGAGCTGACGATGACCTTGGGCTGAAATATAACGGCCCTCAAAGATGACCCAAGTCACTCCATCAAATAAATCACCAATGAGGTGCCTCCTCAAATAACTCAAGATCTCCAGATGGTTCCTCCCATAAGAAGACAAGAGGTGTAGCATGACAATCATGGTCTGCCCATTATTTCCCCTGAAACATGAAACATTTGAAGTAAGGAGAATCATACTCCCAATGGGCACCTTCATCTCTTGTTCCACTCCCCCAATAGAGCTTCCCATAATCATAATAACATCATTAGTATATGGAAGCATGAACAAATGAAAACAAGTTGCCATGTGACAACCAAGAGGTGGAATATTGTTCCATATGTGGAACCAACGTAATGCATCCCTTGCCTGCCTCATATCATAGTGCAACAAGTGCCTTTTCAACCACTTTTTTTCTGCCACATTCATCTTACAAGATGAGATCATGAAAGTACAATTTGGTGCCAATGGTGCACACCTTAAATCATGTGGCATTCCCCCACAAACCACAAATAAAATGGCCAACATCAATGCTGCAAATGGCCTCAAGTACATCATAATAAAATAAACAAGAAGGAAATACCCTCCTTGGTACAATATGCTACTGAAAAAGATAAAGGAGTACAAATCATAAAGCAAAAATATACATCCTCCATCATGTACTTTGGTCATTGAGCTGAAATGGCTCAATTGCAAGTTCTCCCTCACTTCAAATGAGTAGGGAAGTGGTTGTGCCAACCTCTTCATCATCTTCCGGGCTATGCATCTCTCCATATGCTGATATACATCCAGTTGGATGCCCTCCCAAGTGAACTCATCCAATAAAGAATGGTATGCATTAGAATGCATGGAAATAAATCTCACCAATGTTGCATGTGGATCTCTCTCCTTATGCTTGAAAATACAAGTTAGGAAAAGAATAGCAAATAAGATCATAATAATGTAATAGATGTTTCCATCCACTACTCAATCATACCCCTCTCCTACATGCCTCCATAGTGCATCATCGGTGAAGTGATCCTGGGAACACTCCATCAAATAGTCCAAGCTCCCAAGTAACAACGTTATTGTCTTTTGAACTAGTGCATCTGTCATCTCATAGATCCTCCCTTTGACATCCCATATGCCAAAGTCATCATAAAAAATAATGCTGCTATATGTGAGATAGTCCTCCCAAAGTGGAAGTACCTACTCATCCTCCAAGGTCAAAGAGTATCCCCCTTGCACCATGTTAGTGCCATCTCCTACTCTTGCAACATCATGCAAAGTATGGAATAAGATCAGTCCATACTCTCTCAATAACAACCAAAGCAATAACAACTCTAGTTGCCTCCTCACACCATCATCATATAGATAATGGAGCAACATCATAGCAGTAGATATGAAAGAGATCACATCACTCCAATATACCCAAACTCCTTGCTGCCATATGATGTAAGTGTCCTGCCACATACCCTTCGAAAGAGAATGATGAACAAACTCCTTCAAGAGTAACCAACGCAGTCTTGTATCCTATTTTCCCGTATCATAGGTCTGCAAGTGACTTCCCAACCTCTTGCTCATCAACTTAACCCATCCAACCCATGGTGAGTGTCTATCATCATGCCCAAAAGTGGCACTCCTCCAATGGAGAATACCATCCTCCCAAATCAGATTTATGTCTTTGCACTTCATGGGATGTTGAAATGCAATCTTATGAAGATCTACAAATGAAGACCACTCATCAATGACCAAGTTTACCCCATAAGGATCCAGATAGGTGGTAGGAAAAAACCTCCCATCATGATGTGTAGGGCTTATCAAGAAGTATCCAACACAAACATGAGAGATGTTATCCATACTAAGATGTCCTCCATCATCTATCTGCTCCTCCTTTTTCATGCATATGGGAAGGTCATTGGAATGTTCCACCAATGGTTGGGCCCCCAACTCATCACTGCTACAGATTGACTGCGTTGTTGATCTCCATGATGGTGCAACTGCTGCCTCAAAATCAGATCCAAATCTGAACACAGAGTTTTTCAATGTATTTATCAAGCCAATACTCACCCGATCCTCCAAGAAACTACAATCCAACCTCAAGGGTTGTATGCATCTCATCAATGACACATCAGGATGATTGTCTTCCTCCTCCTTGAATGAATCAAGGTTGCTTAGCGTAGTGAAATTTTTCTGCTCCAAATTAGAAATATGTTTTGACCCTTGGCCATGCAATGGTACATTCCCATCATCCTCTTCATGTTGCATTGAAACAATAGGAAATGAAGACATGTGCATACCTTGGTTCAACTTGGGAATATCTTGTATTGCTAAAAGGATTCCTCCCTCCGGTGTGATGGCTTCCCCAAATTCTGATGAGGATATATGTGCTTCTACGACTTCATCAGCACTGGTACAAGTCTCTTCTTCTTCATGCATCTCTAGAATAGTGCATGGGACTCTAAAGATCAAGAGATCAAGATCATATTTCAAAGGTGCAAGTGGTCTTCCTCCTGAAACAAGTGCTTCTATAGTAGATGGTGGTGAAGGCTTTTTCCCTTCTGATTTCTTCTTGTTAAACTTCTTGATCAACCTTTGAGTAAAGTCTGCATATGCAGTCACTTTAGCATGACTCAAATGGATGAACCACCAATTTTGTGCCTCACCTTGAAGGTGCAGCGCAGCAATATTGACAACCTCTCTCTCTACTACTGGATGTAGTAGAAAGAATGCATCTAACTTTCTTCCCCAAGCCTTTTTTGTGCATAAGGATGACCCATCAAAGGTAGACAATAGAAATCTATTGCCCTTCATTCTTTTGTTGCTGTCGGGTCTCACTTCTTCTTTGAGCTCAATAAACTCTGGAAGAGTTAGATTCCTCTTGATAGATCTAGGTTGAGATTTGTATTCTACAAGATACTCACTTAGAATCAGATTATCCAAGTATCTTCCATGCTCATTGTCTTCTTCTTGATGAGAATAGGAAGTGCATGGTCCTTCCTCTTCTATTTCTTCAATCTTCTTGACCTCCTTGGAGAGGTCCTCTCTGGATCTGAAAAATGATGAGTGAAATCTCATATTCTTCATCATATTGATCTCTACTAATTCTCTTTATTCTTCTGATACCTGGATCTCACAGGTTGAGCCAGAGATCATGCTTTGATACCACTGTAATATCCCAAGAGAGGGATTCAGCTATACATAAATTTTATAACGGTATTTTGATGATGAATAAGTGTAAAATAAGTTAAATAGACACATATATATCATTTTTAAGTACAACAACAACTTATATTCTGATCTATGATCCAAAATATGGGGAAAAGCAGTGATTTATGCCCTAAAAAGCTTAATTTCATATATGTGCATAAAAATAAGGGCAAGTGATGTTGGTATCTCGTATATTAGGTAATGTGGGACTTACATGCCAAATTTCATAAAAAAAAAATGACTCTAGCTATGTTAAACAGATCTCCCACTCCCGATACAACTTAAAAACACCCAATCCCCATGACTTATGGTATGTAAAAATTACTGAAGCTTATGCAACATGATTTTCTGAAGGTGCTAGATGTAATATGGTATAAACATCAGTAAATCAGATTCATAGTGTTGCTCATACATTATAAGAGGAATAATGAAGACTTTTATGAGAAAAACCCTCTAAAAGAGGTGCTGCAACAATTGTATTTCACTGTAAAACCTTGACAGCGTTATTTTTTGAAGAATATAGTAGCTGGTGATTACATATTAGATATAGAACAGATCTATGTACAAAAATTTAGATCCATATCAGATCTGTACACTAGAAAGGCTCCTCTTTCAGATCCCCTAGGGGTTCTCAACAAAACATGAATATACAAGAGTAGATCTGAGATCTACTACAACATATCTGAAGAATGATTCAGAAATTCTGAAGCAGATATATCAATAAAAAAATCATATCTGAAACATACATGGATTGGATGGCCAATCCATGGATCACCATAGTGTAAGGAAGGCTCCTTAACACCAGAGATCTCTCCTCCAAATAGTTGCCAAAACACCCTGCAAATTCTCACTTGCAAATAACACAGTCTAGGGATATAAACTACGTTGTAGGATTGATGCACTATTTGGCCTGATGCTAATATGTAGATCTGAAGCTCTAATGATCCAATGCACTCTTCCAGGAGGTTAAAAGACACACTCACTGAGAAGAGGCACTGTATAATCTAGATCTGAATAGATCTAGCCTCCACTTGTTGCTGTTCACAAGGACAACCAAACCCTCAACAGGATCTAAGTTGTAGTTGGAAGAAGAAGCTTGGCCAAATGCCTGATAGTGGACCAAGAAATGCAAGCCTCCTCCAAGAGCTACTCAATGGAAGAGGTGGGATTCCCTATCAGGAACACCTAAGTGCTAAACAACACTATTCTCTGCTAAAAAACCAAGAGAATAAGAAATGTCTATACAGACAATACCTTTTGAAATCATATGGTCATCAAAAAACCTCTCATGTTGTCCTTCTCTTCCTTTTATAATATAGAGTCATTGCAAACCCTAAACCATCTCAAATGAATTAGCCATATTCACATTAACAGTCTCCAACTTGATCTGCATTGTTTTTCTAGGAGGTTCAATGAATCTAGACAACGTTGTGATTTGGTCATGTTGACCTAGTCAAATATTTCAATCCCTTTCACACATAAGGGTGTTTTAATGTAAATAGCCTAGTTATGTCTTTTTTCACATGTGGCATTGATTTATTCATAGATTTAGGATTTTTACATGTCCTCCTTTGCATTTTTATTCATCAACATGAAAATAAAAGAAAAACAAAACAAAATTGAATATTCCTATTAGCTTGGGCTAATTTAGGAATATTACATTCTCTCAAGAGAAGCCACCTTAACAAGGCATCTTGCTGCCCCATCACATCATCATCATACCATGTACAATGACCATAATCCCCCAGCAGAAGCCAATGTTGTAAGGCCTCGTGTTGCCATCCTCCAACAATGTCATGCAATGTATGTGAAGAATTCAGTCCATACTCTCCCAATAGTAACCATAGCAACAAGGATTCGTGTTGCCTCCTTACATCATCATGGTGCAAGTCATGGAGCAACAATATAGTAATGTACATGTGAAATGTATCATCAACATAATACAAACAAGCTCCCTTATGCCACATCATGTGAGAGTTATACTTTCTCCCAAACCCAAGTACATACAGGAACATGAGATAAATCCCAAACATAAGTACATGTAAATACATGAGACACATCCCAAACAAGAGTAAATACATGGACATAAGATGTATCATGAATTTTCCAAACTCTCTCATCAACAACCAAAGTAACCATGCTTTTTTCTTTTGCATTCTTCCAGTGATGTGTAAGGCATGAATCAGAAAAATATGGCCCATTGGGTGGTAACCATACTCACCCAAGAGAAACCATCTCAACTGTGCTTCTTTTTTCCCTGTATCATAGATACGCAAGTGGTTTGGCAGCCCCTTTCTCCACATCATCAACCATTCATCCCAATGAGGATGATGGATCTCATTCTACAAAAACATGTTATCCTCCCATTGTAGAATACCATCCACCTCAAACTGATGAATAACTTTGCACTCCATGATATGTTGAAGTGCACCTCCAATGAGATCTCTCCACGAGATATTATTCTCATCAATGGCCCTCCAAAACCAATAAGGTTCTGGATCTGCTGCAGGTAGAAGTTTCTCTTTGAGTTGTGAGATGCTCATTGAGAAAGTGTCATCTAGAAAGGAGAAAATATTCCTCATCTCAAGATGTCTACCATCTATCATCTTTACCTCCATTTCATCATGAATGAAGTTTCCATTTGATTGCTCCCATAAGGAATGGGTCCTCTTCTTCTCACTGTTGCTCATTAACATCACTGTAGATCTGCAAGGTAAAACACGTGTTGTCTGAAAGCAAGGCACAATGCTGAACTCATAGCCAGCCATTGTACATAGCATCATACTCATCCCATTTTCTGAAACTCTACATTTCAACTCAAGGGGTTGAATGTAGTTCATCAATGAAAAATTGGAATGGTTCTTCATCTCTTCCTTGATTAGATCAAGGGTCCTCTACGTAGTGATATGATGCTGCTCCAAATCAGCATGTTTTTCTAACCCTTGGTCATGCATTAGCCCAGATGGCATGTCCTCATAAGTTTCAATAAGAGGTACTGAAACAATATGAGATGAAAGTGTATGCATACCATGGATCAACTGATACTCAGAAACATCTTGCAAGATCACAAGAGTTTCCTCTCCCGGTGCAATGATCTCTCCAACTGCTGGTAAGAGTGATGGCTCCACTTCAACAAGTGTACCAACACTAATATCTATCTCCTCCTCATCATGCATCTCATGAATCATGCATGGGGCTTCAAATGTTAAGAACTCAAGACCATCTTGCAAAGATGCAAGTGATCCTCCTCTTGATGTAAGCACATGTGTAGCTGGTGGTGTTATAGGCTCCTCCTCTTGAGTGATAATGAGAAAATATTCTCTTGAATTTTCATGCACTATCCCCTTGATGGGAGATGTCACTAGGTGAGATGACTCTAGTTTCTTTCTACCATAACTCTTCTTTAATATTTGCATAAAATCTGCATAAGCAGAAACTTTCATGTGTGACAAGTGACTGAACCACCAAACTCCTGCTTCACCACCAAGGTGAAGTGTTGCAAACTCCACAGCCTCTCTTTCTGACATAGGATATTTCAGAAAGAGGGTAAATAATTCTTCCCTCCAAGCCCTCAATGTGCTTGTGGAAGATCCATCAAATGTAGGCAAGAGGAATCTATGCCTCTTTCTTCTATTGCCTCTTTTGGATCTCCTCTCTTCTTTGAGTTGTAGAAATTGTTGGAGAGAGAGATTCTCCTTAAATGCTCTAGGCTGTGACTTGTATTCAGATAGATATTCACTTAGGGTCTCATTCCCCAAGCCTTCATCATATTCAGACCAATCCTCTTTCTCAAAGAAAGTGGATCTAGTGGAATAATGTGAAACTCTTTGCTTCTCTGGTCTTATTTGTTGCTGAAAAGAAGTGTTGGGACCTTCTTCATCTTGAAACCTTCTTGAGGTTTCTCTTTTCCTTTTTCTTGTTGTTTCATTGATCTCCTTAGAGAGATCCTTCATATATATAAATGAATATGAGGCAAAACTTAATCCCTCTATAGTAGATCTCTACTATCTACTTTTCTTATGTTGTCAAAATGTCCACAAGCTGAGCCAAAGATCATGCTCTGCTATCACTATAATATCCCTAAAGGGAATAATGCATTGATACACAAACATAATATTTTTAACACAGAAAAATGTATATGTAAGTTTATGATCAACACAGATATAGATAGAATAGCTGAGCCATTTTATTATGTGGAGAAGATTCAGTTAAAAAAGTGTACAAAATATGAGACGCTCAAGCCAAAGAGATGGCCTAGGATGACCTTGAAAACATGCCAAAGTAGGCACTGCGTAACTAGAGAGCTACTGAAAGCAAATACTGCGATGTCCCTTCAGCAGATAATGAATATATGATTGTAGGCTGAAAATGGAAATGCATATCTACGGAAATCTGGAGCTCTGATGATGCCAAGATTCTAGATCTGGGCTCTATGATGGCAACCCAAGATAACCCAGAAAGGAAATTCCAAATCTATGAGATTGGAAATTTACCCTCTTGGGGTTTGATCCCTGGTCTACTGGGTTATGCAGATATGAAGCTAGATCTAACAAATAGATAGCTGAAATATGTCACAAGATCAGATCTAAGCTTGAAGGGCTGATCCCTTCACTAGATCATTAAGCTAGAAGCTCAAGATCTAGCTGCTCAATCCTCCTCTGAAGATTGCAACTGCTGCTACATAACCACTCATAAAAAATGTGCTGTGAAGGAAGAAGGCTCTCTAGCCTGTTGCTAATATGTGCAATGTAGCTTATAAATGATGTAAATAATGTATACAATGTGAAGGAATGGTCCTCCATTGTATTACAAGCTGAAATGCTAGAAAATTCCCTTCTCCCTTGGATCTACAAGAATGGACTGCGTAATTCCTGAAGGGATTGCTATTGTTGGGAGATGAATAATATATGGCCTGATGCCTAATATACATCTAAAGCACTGGAAGGCTGATCTTGAATCTCAAGGTGATAGGATGAATCCTTCACCAGTTCCTCAACTGAAATATTGAAGGACAACCTCCTCCTCTCAAATTGATCTTCAAAAATATGAAATTTCTGAATATGGTTGTTCTATAGAAAGTAGGAACAATATGGCACCAATGCCTGATGATGAAATAAGTACAATACTCTTTCAAGAGATACTCAATGAAAGAGGTGGGATTCCTAACCAGGAACACCTAGTGCTAAACAACACTTGAAATCTTAGCTAAACAACCAAAGAAAGCATGGAATGTCAAAGGAAAATTGCAGATCTAAACATATCATAGATCAATAATAATCTCAAACATGCCTTCTATGTTGCATTCATCTTCATTATATAGTTTGTAAACCTTCTCATGCCTTGGCCCACCTCATAACTGCACTATACATGTGGACCTAGGTCTCCATGTTGACTACGTTGTCTCTCCATGATCTCCATCATGTGTGAATGTAATGATCACCCTCTTCATCATGTGTGCATTAATACACCACTTCCTCCATCATCTCATCATAAATGCTCTATGATCTTACATTTGATTCTTTCCTTGATCTTAGTTGATTGCTTCAACCTCCATGATCTTTCTCATTAATGAGACAGGATCTCCACTCCTTTTCACATTAAGTAGCTGCTCCACTACTCCATTATGTAGATCTAGATCTGAAATATCCACATACACACATCAAAAGTGGATTTTATTTATCTTTGGGGTTTGTGGGTCCCTCCGCCCTCTTATTTACTTAATTAATTATGGAAATTAAGAACTCTAATATTCCAAATATCATGTGAAAATTTAGGAATATTACATCATACATGAGCCTAATGATTTTGATAATCTATTTTAATCCACCCAAACATACATACATATAGAAACGTTAGCAGAAGCTCATTTGAATCCATAGCAACTGAATAATTTCAGAGAATACATAAGCAAAAGGTTGGAAAATCTCCCTCTTGACACATTGAGGGGTTTTCAACCAGTTCTACAAATAGAGAAGGATTTGGCGTATTTGTTGTGAACACAATCCCCTCTGCAGACATAGATGATCTCTCTAGCCCAATATTTGGTCTAGCAATGCACGATACTATCTAATGAACCCTTTCCTAGTTTGTATTCAAAGTGGGACAAGAAGAAGAGCCTACCTGTTGTTGATGTTGTCATCCAATCCTTTGATGAATACCTTGATTCCACGATCCTTCAGGTTCACTCTTGGAATCTTGCGGTGTTCAAATACATGTAATATATCAAGAGACAAGAACTAGAGGCATGACAAGATACATAACATACATTGAATACACACTACCTAATAGATAAAGGAGCATTAGGCTATTTGCATAGATATCTAGAAAAATATGGAAAGTGAAACATCAGATGTATTATTAATTAAAGAAAAAGGAAGCATACAACTGTGGCCATGATGTTGGATACCTCCCTTTGGTGATGTCCAAGTCCAAACTTAGGCTCTTCAAGAAATCCTTCTCCCAAGTTGAAAATTAGGAATAATGAGAGCAAAGGGATGCAAACGATTAATGATTAGGTAAGACCAACCAATAGTGGAAGGATGGGATTAAATTTATAGGTATGGAGAGGGAGTTAGGGATCCATAAAATAAGGAGTAAGTCCCACTTCTCAAATGAAAATTCCCTAATAATTAGATCAAGAGCTCCAAATGAGAGAATTCGAGCATATCTGCATTGAACCATATCCAACTTGTCGTTCTGGAAGCTTCTAGTGTTCGAAGATTAATATCCATTTGAGGAAACACTACCAGAAAGGGTTCAATACATTTTTTCCCATCAAAAGTGCATTGGCGATGATAGGTCAAAGTGTTGCAATATACCATCAACACGGGGAGGAAATTAGCAAAGAGCATTGACCCAAAAATTTAGATTTTGAGTTGAGCTTCTCCATAAAATGTTCAAGGAAAATTTCTGTTGATCTTCAAAGGATATCTTGATGTTTTCTCCATGGTGGATATACTGTAGAGTTTTCATATTAGGGCACTTCAGGATTAGAGATGGGAATTGAATAGGGTGAGAAATTACTATGTAATAGATTCCCCCTAGAGCATGAAGGTAGAACACAGAGTGATGGGTGAAATGCTTTATGAACCAAGGCAAGGACTCGACCCATACTGCTGGGAGACCTGCCAAATCAAGAACAATACAATATGTGACATCTTTGATATAAACATGCATAATAACATATTATTGAATAGGAATCAAATAACACATGAACCCATGGTATGGTCACAACCATCCGATTGAAATAGATCATGGAAATGGATCCACAGTATGGTCGAAACCATCTGTATAGCAAGGATCATGTGTACAATCAGGAATACTCCATGTAGCTTGGATAATAATAAGTGTGGTCTAGGGTCGTTGTCTCTATCTCTATCCATTCACTGCATGAATCTAACCATGTGAATAGATGTATTGATGTCGAACATGGTAGAAATCACCTGATTACCAGTCAATGATGTAAATTGTTAACGGGCATGAGAGAAACCACCAATGATGATGATGATCCCCAAGGTACAACAACACAATATACAAGTGTGAATAAATGACTTGAAGTCGAACACTTGCATAATCATCCGATTGAAGGCCAATGATGTGAACCTATTGTCGAATGCATAGAGCTTGCCATTGAGGCATGCAAGCTCCAAGGTACTGAAAAGGAGTTCATAAATCATCTTCTTGGATAATGAGCTAAAGTAGACAAGAAGTGATCCATCGAAGGAAGGCCATAATAATTCCCACATCATCAACATGAAACAAAGTATTTTTCAAGATGATATGAATGATTAAGGACTGTAACAGAGAGGGTCAAACAAGCAGAGGATGTTTGACTTGTACAAAAAGGACTTCTCTTGAACATATTGACAACACAACTCCAGAGTGTGGTATAATTTGACTCAAAATAGTATCAAAGGTCATGGTGACAGTAGATGATGATCAAATAAGAGGAAAATGGATTTCCAAAACCAAGGAAAGAAAGTGACGAATCAAGGATATCCTCAACCCGACACAAAATGTAGATGAGTGTCATGGTCAAGAGTGACATGCTGCCTCAAAACACATAGAATTTCCACTTTCAATTTTTCCTCGTTATTGCTAATGAGTACCTCTTTATTTTTTATAGCAAACAAGAAGAGGATATCATATGCTTAGCATATAAGCTCATTGTTCCAATGAATCCATCCTAGTAAGTTTAATGAGCCATAGGAAGGAGTAACTCAATCTTGTCATGATGACAAGTCTTTCGTCATTTAAGTTTTATGAGTCAGACATAAGAGTAACTTGGTGTATTTTTCATGTTTAGAGAGGTTGAAAAAGAGACAAAAAAGAAAACTCCATCATATCCCTTTTCTTAAATGTTCTCTCAAATCCGAAAAGGTATAAAACAATATCCGAGAGAACCAATTGACCGTGTTCAATCAAGGTATTCATTTTTCATAAATAGTCAATCTCAACCCGAAAAAGGGGTAAACGTATACTGATATGACATCAATTAATTTAATTTAATGAGTTCAAAATGACAAGAGCTCGATAACCTTTTCATTTTTTGAGAGCTAGAAAAGAGCTTAAAATTGACTCCTCCTGGAGGAACAAGTGGTATAAAAGGTAGCAACTGGTTCTGGTGATGATGGAAATACTTAAAACAAGTAAAGGTCAATAGAATGGCTAACAAGACCACTCATTGCAGTGGTTTCCCAGGAAAATGTAAAAACCAAGTGAAAGAGTATGATCAGCCAAGCAAATGGTGACGATGGAATGAGAAAACCAAGGTTCATCTAGAAGAAGAGGCAGATAAAGGGAAATCATGAGAGGTGTATAGGACTGGTTTCATTTTTAAAAAAGCTTGAAACATGGGAAACTATGCTTGAAATTGGTTCATTTTTTCACAAGCTTGAAACAAAGAAAAACTATGCTTGGAATAAGTTTGCATGCCCCTAGCATAATGACTCAATTCGAGGTACATGACCCCTAAGCTTAATTTCATTCACCTAAGTAGACCACTGGTTACTACTAGGTGGATGGAATGAAGGATCTTTTATGAGATCAAGTGAAAGACTCGACTGGGATTTTACAATATCTAGTCAAAGATTCAAATTTAAAGGGGATTTGTTTCAATTTTCAACAAGGTTGGCACAGTATAAGAACTATCTTCATGACACCTTTCTTTCGAAGGAGATTGACACAAGAAAAGAACTTTGCTTCAAAGAACTTGTTTCATTTTTTAAGGAGCTTGACATAAGAAAAGGAAATTTGCTCTGACCTTTATTCATTTTTTAACAATATTGACACAAGAAAAGGAACTTTGCTCTGAAAATATTGTTTAATTTTTTAAGGAGCATAACACAAGAAAATGAACTATGCTCCAAAAATCATTTATCATGGCCCATAAAAGGTCATGGCTTCCAAGAGCTTCTCATACGATGGGAGAACAACACTTTGGAAATCAGGGTCCAATGCCCTCAGTACATGACACATTATATCACTGAATGGATTAGTAGACACAGGCATGGAACAGGTTGCCACATAATTAACCTGCACTAATGAAGATACCACTAACATGTTTAGGGATGCTAGTTGTTTGGGAGCTAAATTAGGATTGATGAACAAAAGTTGATCAATGCTCACAATTCTTCCTTCATGTGGGAAAAAAATCACATGAAAGAGAGAAGAGACAAGAGATCCGATGACATAAGTATAGTCGAGCCTAAGGAGTAAGTTAAAATCTGAGGGTCCTTGGACAACCATTATGTATATATATACAGTATTTCATCCCAAAGTAATAGGAAAATTAGGAAGGATCCATAACGGTTGACTGGTTCCTTTGTTAAATGCTAAAATATTCTCGGTAACAGGCACAAGCTACGGAGAACCAAAATATTTCCAAGGACATAATACTAACATATGCACCTTCATCTATTATTATGCTAGGTACTTACACATTATATGCATGTACTGTGATCTCAAATGGCACGTAAGAAGGAAGACGAAATCCTTCCAGTCGACTCCAATCAAAGGAAGCAACCAAAATACTTGCAGGGGGTGTCATGAGAATAGGAGAACTACCCACTTGTGTTATGGGAATGGGAGGATCACCCTCCTATACCATCGGAACAAGAGGATTTCCTTCCAATTCATGAGAATCTAAAGAAACAAAAAGAACTTGAGTGGTATGAGGTTCACTCTCTATAGGAAATACCTGATCAACTAAAGGTGGAATCAAGTCAACTGTTTTTTCAACCAATGGTTGGTCAAGAATAGACTCGTGGGATTCACTTTCGGAGAGATTGGGATTGACCAAATATGACTTCTAATCGATCACTTGATCAACTAGTAGAGGATCAAGGAAAATCTTTTGATAACCAACCGAAATTGGCGACTGAGAAGTTGTAAGGTTATCCAACACTTTGGAGGCTTTATCCATAAAAGGACAAAGGTGGATGGGATTATTCTCTCTACATATCCTACAGTGAAATTTGACTTTACCCTTTTTCCCATGGGCTTTATTATCACTAGTTGAGGGTTTGTCACCAACATGGTCTCCAGAGGCTAATGAAGAAGCCCGATTTGAGTTGGTGGACCATATATCTAATATCCTCAGAATTCCAGGAAAATCCCTAAGAAGGTGGTCAGCCTTGCATTACTTGTAAGGGAATTTTACTTTATGGGACTAAATGGAATATTTTTCAACATCACTTGCATTGGTGGCAATGGTTGTTGGGTTTCCCCCTTGCTTATTTTGCTTCTTCTTCTTTGTCTTCTTCTTCTTCTTCTTAGCTTCATGGTTACTAAAATCCAGGCTTTCACCAAGTGAAGAGGAATAACATGGAAAAGAAATAGGCGAAGAAGGTGAGGGGCCAACTTTATGATCAACATGGGGTTGAAACTATTCAGGTGAAGGTGAACTTGGTTGAGAAGAAGTTTGGACATTCAGAACCATGGGGGTCGAAAATAACCAAACTGGCAAACCAATGGTAAATCTCGAAAGGGACAACGTTACCATATAGGGAGCACCAATATTTCCAAAAGAAGGAAAAGGACTAGGATTATCGTCATAGGAGTTTCCTTGATTGGTAAACTCAGAAAATGTTGCCATTAGGCTCAACCTAAGATATTCTAGGGATTTGTGCATGGGGAAGATGTTATTCCGTGGGCAGTAAATATTAGAATTTAACAAAAAATAATAATAAAAAAGGGTAATCTAGGAAAAAGGATTCCCAAGCAACCATTAACTGCAATATACACCTTGAAAAACTTAGAACTCGACATACGACATCCAATATCCCCGAATGTTGTGTTCATTGTATCACAGTTTACAAGGCAGATGACTCGATTACCTATGGCAGGTTTGAAACATAGTGGGGTCTCCCAAAATATACGTGACAATACATGGGAGCTTAGTCCGTAGTAGTGATGTCTAATGTGTAACCGTTCTATGAGAGAGTCCAAATATACTTACCATACGTGGAGCATAGTCCGATATACTTCTGTACGTGGGATGGGATATCACCCTCAAGATGCAACACAGGTTGTTAGCAATAGATGCTACACTTAATGATGCCAGAACATGTCTCTAACCTAGAACTCTACATGTTTTCATTAATTCCACATTATCCTTAAGGTTAATTGAATAAATTATAGAGTATATCTTTGATTTTGTTTCAATTTCAAGGATTAAAATGATGTCACCTGAATACCTACGATGTCACCTGAATACCTATAATGCAACTAGCATGAGAAAATAATTATTTCAATTCAATGAATGATATCTAGCTAAATGTAAGAAATAATCAATTTGATTTCGATGAACTCTAAACTAATGAGGGAGGAAGTTAAAACAAGAGTGCAACAAACAAGAAATGCGACAATAAATGATGCCCCCTAACTAGCTCAAAATGACTGAAATGAAATTCTAAAATGAATTCACTTTTAATCTTACTGAAAATGAAAACACTTCTTTCTTCACTAAGAAGCACCAAACATATTTTTTTTCCTTTTCAATTTAGATGTTCAAATGAAAAATAATGCAATTGATGAACTAATCAAAACAAAAACTATCTAAACAAACAAAGAATTGAAAAAAAAAATCCTTTCACTTTCTCTTTTTCGAATGGAAAACAAATAGTTTCAAAAATACTTGAATGATAATGACGTTCACTTTTTTTTTTCAAAACGAAGAATCAAAACAAACACACACTCTCAAACTCGTGAATCAAAAAGTTCAATAGTGACTTAGTGCAAACTCTTGATATTCAATCAAAGGTGATTTCAAAGTGAAATAGTGAGTTAGTGCAAATGAAAACAACTTCGCCAATCAAGCCAAAAGTAATATGAAACAATGTTTAAAATGATTGCAACAGAGCTCTCAGATAGAGCCAACTAATCTCTTGATGGAAGACACATGCGACAAATGAATGAAAACTGACCAAGAAATCCTATAGTGTGATCAAGCTTCACTCAAACACAAAACAGGGTCAAAGAGAAAAACCAATCACTCAAGCAAAAAAACCAAGCTAAACACAGTGATATCAGATCATATCAAACTAGAAAGACACCTCAGAGGCCAAGGCACACTGGAAAAATGAAAGAGAAACCCTACTTTTTCTAATCTCTAGGATCAACGTGCCTACGAAAGGAAAAATCGTGCTGAAAGGTAGATCAACGCGACGTTTTAAATAGAAAATCATTGTCGGTGCTTCTGTAAAGACAGATAATGCATTGGGTGAGAAATAAAAGAAAAAATAAAAATAATTTCAACAACTAAACCAGACTTGACACTCTAAAGTAAAAATCAAGCACTATGCAGACCTATAGATATCCAAACAGACTCAGATCTTAATGATCAGTCAAACTGATCAAAAACCCAAATCGGAAAAGGAGAGACAAAGAAGTTGTATCTCCCTAGTGGAGTCACCAACATTTTCTGAATATAATCCCCTCTATGGACAGACATTGTCTCTCTATCCCTAGAGTGGGTCTAGCAATGCACGAGACTATCTAATGAACCATTTCCTAGTTTGTATTCAAAGTGGAATAATTAGAAGAACCTACCTCTTCTTGATGTTATTGTCCAGTCCTTTAATGAATACCTTGATTCCACAATCCTTCAGGCTTGCTCCTCGTGACTTGTGGTGTTCAAATACCTGTAAGAGATCAAGAGACAAAAACAAGAGGCATGACAAGATACATATCATACATTGAATACACACTACCTAAGAGATCAAGGAGCATTATGATATTTTCATATATATATATATCTATATATCTATATATAGAAAAATATGGAAAGTGAAACATCAAATGTATTATTAATTATAGAAAGAGGAAGCATACAACCGTGGCCTTGATGTTGGAGACCTCCCTTTGGTGATGTCCAAGTCCAAATCGAGGCTCTTCAATAAATCCTTCTCCCAAGTGGCAAATTATGCATAATCACAACATAGGGATGTAAAGGATTAATGATCAGGTAAGACAAAACAGTAGTGGAAGGATGGGATTCAATTTATAGGTAGGGAGAGGGAGTTAGGGATCCATAAAAGAAGGATGAAGGCCCACTTCTCAAGGGAAAATTACCTAATGATAAAATCAAGATCTCCAAATGAGAGAGTTCGAGCATATATATGCATCGATCCATATCCAACTCGTCATTCTGGAAGCTTCTAGTGTATGAAGCTTCTTATCCATTTGAGGAAAAACTGATAGAAAGGGTTCAACATTTATTTTCACATCAAAATCACGCTAGCGACACTAGGTAAAAGTGTTTCAACATGCCATCAAAACGGGCAGACAACTGGCAAAGAGCACTGACCCATAAATTTAGGTTTGAGATGAGCTTCTCCAGAAAATATTCAAGGAAACTTTTTGTTGATCTTCAAGTGATATCTTGATGTATTATCCATGGTGGATATACTGCACAATTGTCATATTACGGCAGCTCAGGATCAAGGATGGGAAGTGAATAGGCTGACAAATTACTGTGTAACAACAGTCTACAAAAGACATCGATATGACACAAGAAACAAAGGAAAATACATCAACAATGCAAACAACTGAAGAACCATTGTTTAGCAGCAATTTGGATAAAGTCCATGATCATTTTGATCATTAGATTAATAAATCAGGATCACATGAGGTAAATACCTCAACTCCAAAAGAAACAATCAACACTCCTGAAACTAATAAGAAAAACCTACTTACTATTGTTGTTCTTGACAAAGTTGTCAGTACAGATGATGTCGAATTCATTCTGGCACACCCCACTTCAGAAATTTTTCTTAAAATCGAAGAGATACCTCCTCTTGATACATTTTACAGTCCTAAGCATAGGGTCGTAATGAGTAGGCAAAAGAAGAGAAGGATAATTTAGAAATCCTAGGAAATAGTTTCTGGAGATGTATCTTTGGATGTTGTGTGGAAGGATCCCTAAACAAACCCCTCTGATGATTTAACCAGGCTATTGCAGTTTGCAGGGGCCTATGCAACAACAAATATTAACAAGGATTCATAAGTGAAACAGTTAATCAGAGACAAAGATGATAGGGTCCAACAGTTAGAGCATGAATTATTGAAATAAAAATATAACATTGATCATCAATGGCAAGTATAGATATCTTAATTTCAAAAGAGATTTGATGAAATGAAGCTCCAACATGAAAATTACATCAAGATTAAAGATGCTTGTCATTCTGTAAGCTTATTATTTTCAGCACTACTGAAACTAATAAGTATAACCTACTTACTATTGGGGCTTCTGAAAAAATTTTCAGTACAGATGATGTGGAATTCATTCCAGCACACCCCACTTCAGAAATTGTTCTTAAAATCGAAGAGATACCTCCTCTCAATATATTTTATAGTCCTAGGTATAGGTATGTAATGAGTAGGAAAAGTAAGAGAAGGAGAATTGAGAAATACCAAGCACTAGTTCCTGGAGATGTATCTTTGGATGTTGTATGGAAATATCCACAAACAAACCTCTCTAATGATTTAACCAGGCTATTGCAATTTGCAGGGGCCTATGCAACAACAAATATCGACAAGGATTCAGAAGTGCAACAATTAATCAGAGACAAAGATCATAGGATCCAACAGTTGGAGCATGAATTATTGAAAGAAAAATAGAAAATTGATCATCAATGGAAGGTACATCTATTTCAATTTCAAAATATCTTTGATGAAATGAAGCTCCAACATGAAACTGACATCAAGATTAAAGAAGCTCGTCGTTCTGGAAGCTTCTAGTCATGAAGCTTCTCCTCCATTTGAGGAAACACTTCCAGAAGAGGTTTAGCGCACTTTTTCCTATAAAAGAGTGCGCTATTAGCGCTACGTCAAAGTGTTGCAACATGCCATTAGCATGGGCCGACAACTAACAAAGAGCATTGACCCAAAAATTTAGGTTTTAAGCTGAGATTCTTCAGAAAATATTCAAGGAAAATTTCTGTTGGCCTTTAAGGGATATCTTGATGTATTCTCCATGGTGGATATACTACATAGTTGTAATATTAGGGCACTTCAAGATTAGGGATGGGAAGTGAAGAGGGTGACAAATTACTGTGTAACAGATGCCCCCTAAAGCATGAAGGCATAAAATGGAGTGATGGGTGAATTTATTTACGAACCAAGGAAAGGACCCGAAATACCGCTAGGATACCTACAAATAAATCATAATACAATATGTGACATCTCTGATATAAATATACCTAATAAAATATCTATGAATAAGAATAAAATAACACATGAACCCACAACATGGTCGCAACCATCCGTCTAAAATGGAAAATGGAAATGGATCCACGGTATGGTCGCAACCATATGTATAGAAATGATCATGTGTACAATCATGAATACTCAATAAATCCACGCAATATGGATAATAATATATGTGATCTAGGATCTTTATCTCTATCTTGATCTACCCACTAGTACGAATCATACCATGTGAATAGATGTACTGGAGTAGAACATGACATAAAACCACCTGATTACTGGTCAATGACGAAAGTCGTTAATAGGCACGAGAGAAACCACCAATGATGACGATGGGTATCAAGGTACAATAGTACAAAACACGAGTGTGAATAATGTAGTTGAGGTCAAACACCCTAAAAATATTTTGAACGAAGGTCAATGAGGTACACATATCGTCGAATGTGAAGAAATTGCAATTGAGGAATGCAAGGTCTAAGGTACTAAAAGCTGTTTCTAGATCATCTTCTCGGATAATGAGCTAAAGTCGACATGATGTGATCCATCAAATGAGGGCCATAATGAGTCCCACATCATCGACATGAAACACAGGATTTCTCAATATGATAGGAGTGATTCAAGACTGTTGTAGAGAGGTTAAAAAAAGCAGAGGATTTTTTACTTTTACAGAGGATTTTGTCTTGAACATATCGGAGACACGATTACGGAGTGTGGAAACATTTGACTCAAAAAATGGGATTAAAGGTCATGGTGATGCTAGATAATTATCGAATGAGAGGACAATGGATTTTCCAAACCTAGGAAGGCAAGTGATGAAAGAAGGATATCCCCAACCCGACACAAAATGCAAACGAGTGTCATTTTCAAGAGTGGCATGCTACCTCAAAACACATAGGAAGCTTCACTTTCAATTTTCCCCCATATTTCTAATGAGTACCTATTTATTTTTTATAGAAATCTTGAAGAGGATAACATATGGTTAGCATATAAGATCATTCTTTGAATGGATCCATCCTACTAAGTTTAACAAGCCCTAGGAAGGAGTAAATCGGTCTTGTCATGGTGACAAGTCTTTCGTCATTTAAGTTTTATGAGTTCAACGGAAAAGTAACTCAATGTATTTTTCATGTTTAGGGAGTTTTAAAAGGAGACAAAAAAAAAATCCATCAGGTCCCTTTTCATAAATCCTCTCTCGAATCCGAAAAGGTAGAAAACAATATATGAGAGAACCTCTTGACCATGTTCGATCAAGGTATTCATTTTTAGTAAATAGTCAATATCAACCCAAAAAAGGGGTAAACGTATACTGAGAGGACGTCAATTCATTTAATTTAATGAGCTCTAAAGGAAAAATGTTCAGAAATATTTTCATATTTTGGGAATATGAAAAGAGTTGAAAGAGGACTCCTCCTAGAGGAACGAGTGGTATAAAGGGTAGAAACTAGTTCTGGTGATGGTGGAACTGATCAAAACTTGTAAGGGTCACGATATTGGCTAATAAGACCGCTCATCACAGTGGTTCCCCAGGAAAAAGTAAAAAACACGTGAAAGCATACACTCGGCCAAGAAGATGGTGACAATGGAATAAGAAAACCAAAGGTTCATCTAGCAGAAGAGGTAGATAAAAGGGCAATAACGAGAGGTAGAATGAGGTTAGTTTCATTTTTACACAAGCTTGAAACAAGAAACTATTCTGAAAATTGGTTTCATTTTTTCACAAGCTTGAAACAAAGGAAAACTATGCTTGGAATAAGTTTGCATTCCCCTAGCATAATGACTCAATTCGAGGTACATGCCCCATAAGCTTCATTTCATTCACCTAAGTAGACTAATGGTTACTAATAGATGGATGGAATGAAGGTTCATTTATGAGATCAAGTGAAAGACTCGATTAGGAATTTATGAGATCTAGTCAAAGACTCTAATTGAAAAGGGATTTGTTTAATTTTTTAACGATTTCGGCACAGTAAAATAAATATCCTCATGACACCTTGTTTCATTTTTAACGATCTTGACAGAAGAGAATGAAATTTTCTCTAGATACCTTGTTTCATTTTTTAAGGAGCTTGACCTAATTGTGGCCCATAAAAATTCATGGCTTCCAAGAGGTTCTCATCAGATGGGAGAAAAACACTCTAGAAATCAGGGTCCAATGGCCCCATTACATGATGCACTATATTACTTAATGGATAATCAATAGACAGGCATGGAATAGGTTGCTACATAATTAACCCGTCACGGGGAAGATACCACTGGCACGTAAGGACCATTAAGGGACAATGGTTGATTAAGAGTCGGGTTGGGATCAATGAATAAAAGCTGATCAATGGTCATAATTCTTCCTTCATGCAGGAAACACATCATATGAAAGAGAGAAGAGACAAGAGCTCCCATGACATAAGTATAGTCCCGCCCAAGGAGTGAGTTAAATTCCAAAGGTCCTTGTACAACCATCATGCCTATATATAGATTCTTTCCTCCCAAATAATCAGAAACTTAGGAAGGATCCCTAATAGTTAACTAGTTCCTTTGTTAAAAGCCAACAAATTCTGGGTAACAGGCACAAGTTGTGGAGAACTGAAATCTTTCCAAGTAATTGAGGACATAATAATAAAATATGCACCTTCATATATTATTGTGCTACATACAGACACATTATAGGCATGTATTGTGATCTCAAATGGCACGTAAGAAGGAAGATGGTATCCTGCCAGTCGACTCCAATCAAAGGAGGCAACCCGACTACTTGGAGGGGGTTCCATGAGAACAAGAGAACTACCCCCTTGTGTTACGAGAACAGGAGGATCACCCTCTTGTACTGTGGGAATAGAGGATTTCCCTCCAGTTCATGAAAATATGAAGAAACAAAAACAACCTGAGTGGCATCAGGTTTACTCTCTACGAGAAAAGTTTGATCAACGAAAGGTGGAATCTGGTCGACCGTCTTCTCAACCGATGGTTGGTTGGGAATAGACTCGTGAGATTCAATTTCAGAGAGAGTGGGATTGAAAAGAGATGAATTTTGATAAATCCCCTAATGAATTATTGAAGGATAAGGGAAAATATTATGGTAACCATCCAGAAGTCGTGACTAAGAAGTCGTAAGTTATCCAAGACTTTAGAGGCTTAGTCCATATAAGGAAAAAGGTGAATGGGATGATTCCATTCACATAACTTAAAGGGAAATTTGACTTTCCCCTTTTTCCAATGGACCTTCTTATGACTAGTTGAGGTTTATCACCAGCATGATCTCCAGAGGCTGATGACAAAGGCTGATGTGAGCCGGTGGACCATACTTCTAATATCCTGGAAATGACATGACAATCCCTAAGAAGGTGATCACCCTTACATAACTTGTAAGGAGATTTCACTTTGTGGGACTGAGCGTAAGGTTTTTCAACATCAGTTGCATTGGAATAAATGGTTGTTTGGTGTCCCTCTTGCTTATTTTGCTTCTTCTTCTTCATCCTCTTCTTCTTCTTCTTAGCTTCCTGGTTACTAGAATCTAGACTTTCACCAGGTGAAGAGGAATAAAGGGGTGAAGAGACATGTGAAGAAGGTGAGGGTTCAACTTTTGGATCAATATGAGGTTGACACTAATAAGGTGGAGGCAAACTTGGTTTTGAAGCAGCTTGGACATTTGGAACCATGGGGGTTGAAAATAACCAAACTAGAAAACTAATGGTTAATCCCGGGAGGGACAACGTTTCCATATAGGGAGTGAACATTTCAAAAAGAAGGAAAAGGTCTAGGATTCCCATCTGAAAGGATTTGTGATTAGTAAAATCAGGAACTATTGCCATTGGTCTCAACCTAATATCTTCTATGGATTTGTGCATAGGTAATATGTTCTTCTGTGGGTAGTAAGTTTTAGAATTAAACAAAATAAATAAAAAGTATGCATCCATGAACTGCAATATACACCTTGGAAAATTAAGGACTTAATGTATGACATCTAATCTCCCAGAATGCTATGTTCGGTGTATCACAGCTACAAGGCGGCCAACTCAGTTACCTATGGTAGGTTTGCAACCTAGTGGGGTCTCCCAACATATACTCGACGATACGTGGGAGCTCAGTCTGCAGTAGCACTGTATTATGTGTAACCATTTGATGAGAGCATCCCCATATACTTACCATACGTCGAGCATAGTCGTGTATACTTTCCTACGTGGAACATGATATTTCCCTAGGGATGCAACACAGGTTGTTAGTGAAAAATGCTACACTCAACAACACTCGAACACGTCTCTAACCTAGACCTCTATATGTTTGTGTTAATTCCAAATGCTCCTTAAGGTTAACTGAGTAAATTTTAAAGTTGATCTTTGATTATGTTTCAATTTTTGGCTCAATAATGATGTCACCTCAATCCCTACAATGAAGCTAAATGAAAAAAAGAATTCATTTCATTTCGATGAACTCTAAACTAATGAGGGATAAAGTGAAAACAAGGTTCCAACAAAAAATGATGTCACCCAGCTATCTCAAATATACTGAAATGAAACTCTAAAACGTATTTACTTTCACTATCCCAAATGAAATATTAGTGAAAACGAAATCACTTCCTTCTTCACTAAGATGCACTAAACATATTTTTGTTTTTTATTTTAATTTGGATGCTCAAATGCAAACTAATGCAATTAATGAACTAATCAAAGAAAAACTAACCAAATGGACAAAGAATTGAAATGAAAATTCCTTTCACTTTCTCTTTTTCGAATGGAAAACAAATCGTTCCAAAAGTACTTGAATGAAAATGACTTTCACTTTTTAATTTTCAAAACGAAGGAAGAACAAAACAATTCAAAAGTTATAAATGAAAATGACTTTAAATTTTTCTCTTTTTGAAATGGGAAAACAAAACAAACATACACTCTCAAGCTCGCAAATCAAACAATTATGATCTATGTTCGACAGTTAAGCAGAGGTGATTTTGAAGTGCAATAATGATTTAGTGAAAATTAAAGAAATTGTGAAAATACAAGCCAAAAGTAATATGAAATAGTGTTTCAAATTATTTTTGCAGAGCCCTCAAGAAGATTCAACCAATCTCTTTATGACACACACAAGCGACAAGTGAAGGAAAAATGACCTAGAAACCCTAGAGGGTGATCAAATTTCACTCAAACACAAACAGGATCAAAGAGACAAATTCATCACTCAAGAAAGGAAATCAAGATAAAAAAAGTGGTACCAGATCATATCAAACTAGAAAGACACCTTAGAGGCCAAGACACACTGGAAACTAAAGGGAAGCCCTAATTTTTTCTAATCTCTAGGATCAACGCGCCTGTTAAAGGAAAGCTTGTGCTGAAAGGTAGATTAACATGACTGTTTTATATAAAACAATGTTGTCAGGGCTTCTGTAAGGACTGAAAACATGTTGGACAAGAAAATGAAAAAAAAATAAAAAATTCAACAATCAGACCAGACTTGACATCCTAAAGAAAAAATCAGGCACTACGCAGACCTATAGAGACCCAAACAGACTCGGATCTTGACAATCTGTAAAATTGATCAAAAACCCAAATAAGAAAAGGAGATACAAAGAGGCTATAGCTCCCCAAAGGAGTCACCAATTTTCTTGTAAAGACAATCCCCTCTACGAATAGAGGCAATATCTCTAGCCCTATAGTGGGTCTAGCAACACACGAGACCAACTAATGAACCATTTCCTAGTTTGTATTCAAAATGGAAGAATAAGAAGAATAACCTACCTCTTCCTGATGCTATCGTCTAGTCCTTTGGTGAAGGCCTTCATTCTATGATCCTTCAAGCTTCCTCCTTGTTGCTGTGGAATTCACGCATAATCACAGTATCGAGATGCAAAGGATCAATGATCAGGAAATACGAACCAATAGTGGAAGGATGGGATTCAATTTATAGTTAGGGAGAGGGAGTTAGGAATCCATAAAAGGAGGAAGGCCCACTTCTCAAGGGAAAATCCCCTAATGATAATATTAAGAGCTCCAAAGGAGAGAGATTGAGCATATCTACATTGAACCATATCCAGCTCGTCGTTTTGGAAGCTTCTAGTGCACAAAGCTTCTCCTCCATTTTAGAAAACACTTCTAGAAGAGGTTCAACACACTTTTTCCTATCAAAAAGCAAACTGGCAGCTCTAGGTCAAAGTGTTGCAACACACCATCAGCACAGGTAGGCAACTAACAAAGAGCTCTGACTCAGAAATTTAGGTTTTAAGCTAAGCTTCTTCAGAAAACCTCCAAGGAAAATTTTTGTTGGTCTTCAAGGAATATCTTAATGTATTCTCCATGGTGGATATATTTCACAGTTGTCATCTTAGGTCACTTTAGGATCAAGGATGGGAAGTGAACGAGGTGACAAATTATTGTGTAACAAAGAGGTGTTAGAATATATTATATTCCTTGGAAGTTAACAATGTCTTTGTATTATGTCGGAAATTGAATACAATCTTATGTAAAAGAGTAACACATTATATCCCATCTTCATTATGGAATAGTATACTCTTGTACCTATTTATTATATAGAGAGGTGTTATTTTGGAGAATTATATTATCCCACATTCAATATGTGAGAGTAATTCCTCCACATCTCTGGGTATATAATAGGGTCAAGGGAGCCTTTTGTATTACCACCACATATTACTTTTTCTCATACTGTTATTTGTATCAGGTTATTTCTAGTTGCTCTCTTTGTAAGATTGCAGGAGATTTCTAGAGATAATAGAAGACACCCTTCCTGTGGATGTAGCCCAATTGGGTGAACCACGTATATCTCTTGTATTCTTTTTATGTGTTCTCTTTCTATTGTTATTTATATGTTGATATGTTTTTTGTTTCTTATATAGATAGCTAGTTTAATAGATCTAATATTCTCACATGGTATCAAAGCCATGGCTTCTATGATCTAACATCTTCTTTTAATTTAACCATAAACGTGTATCTTCATTTTTTATTATCTAGGCACTCATTTTTTTGTAGGCTTGCTTTCTATTTGGTAGCCATTAGGCTTCTCTTAAGATCTGGGCATGATTCTACATATTTGAGATTTTTGTTCTCATAACCCTAACTTTGTTGTGTAGCTTTTTTGCAGATCTTTTTTTCAAGGGGCTCTTATTGTTTTTCTATAATATCTATATGTTTTTTGGATTTTCAAGGGGTTCTTGATTGTTTTTCTGTAATATATATCTATATATATATATATATATATATATATATATATATTATTTTTGAATCCTCCTCAAGGATATCTATCTTATGGTTGTAATATTCAGTAGTTTATTTATTTATTTTATTTTATTTATAGGGCGGAATATTGTTGGACTGAGGGTTCAGATCAGAATTTCAGCCACATTGGTGGATGCAGAGTAGTTGCGCCATTTCCGAAAACTAGTTATAATAAGCATTTGGAGCATTATTGAGTGTTTTTTGTTTTTCCACCTGACGTTTTTGTCAAATCTGTTACCTTTTGTGCAACATTTCCTAGAAAAGAGTAGATATTTGGGTTCCTCTGACTGAGCTACCCAATTTCAAAAAAACATCTGCTCAAATGTAGTCTCGGATGCAAAGTTATCATTGATTTAAGATTGGTAGTTTTTTCAAGTTTTTTGGTGATTGTAAACGAACAGTAGAAATTTATAGTTTTCTATCCACTTTTTATCTTGTCATTTCTTGCATTTGGGTTTATATTTATTGTCAAAATTTCTATCATTATGACTTTAGAAGTAGATTATGTTCCTGAACTTATTGGCTCTAACTATCTTACATGGAAAATGAAAATGATTGATGTTCTCAGGAGTAAGAATCTATGGAGGTTGGTTAATGGTGAACGCAAGAAACCTACAGATGCTCAAGCCTTGATTAAATGGGAAGAAAATTTTGATCAAGTAAGAGGGATCATTGGTCAAACTGTTTTAGATATTTTTCAGGTAAGTATTTATGCAAAAGACAACCCGGTTGAGGTATGGGAAATTATTCCTTCTTTATTTGATAAATCTAATGATGTTTCTGCTTATTACCTTGAAAAGAAGATTCATGAGCTAGATCCTACTAATTTTGGTAGAGTAGAATTATATCTTGGTGAATTGAAAACCTTAAATGAAAAGTTAAATAATTTTGGTAAAGATTACAAGAAGACATACATTGCTCTTATCATTCTTGTAGAACAAAATTTTCCATCTTGTTTTGACATGTTCATACAAACTAGGTATAGGGCTCTTGAATTTTTTCAAAGTACCATGAAACCTACTTTTGATTATTTCTGTAAAGTTTTGATAAATGAGCAAGAAAGGTCGATTGCTTCAGGACAAGTCTCACCTAATAAATCTCTTATGGCACATAATAAAAATCCTAAGAAAATTTTTAATAATGCCAAAGGTTCTTGTTCACACACTTGTAATCATACTACTAATAATGGTCATTCTTCTCATGCACATCATGAAACTATTAAGAAGAAAAAAGTGTATGATCCTTGTAAGCATTGTGGTAAAATTAACCATCCTGAAAAGAATTGTTTTAAAGTGAAACATTTAATGACTAAAGCAAACAAGAAAAATTCTAATGAATCTCAAGTAGCTTTATGTGCATCTATTGCTTCATCTAATAATTATTCTTCTAATGTGGAATGGATAATGGATTCTGGTGATTCTAAACATATGACTAGTAATGCTTCTTTATTTACATCTTATGACACTAATAAGCACTCATCTCAGAAAGTTTCTATTAGTGATGGTAAACAACTTTCCGTAATTGGTTCTGGTAATATTAATGTTGCTAATGGTCAATTGGAAGATGTTTTTCATGTTAAAAACATGCCCATTAACTTACTTTATATTTATCATGCATGTCAGAAAGGTTTTAAATTTGAAGCTTGGCCCGATAAATATGTTCTTAAAGATATCAACCAAAATTACAAAGTAGTTTCTTCTGGCCCTGTTGATCATATAGCTAGTTTTTATAAATTTGTAGGTTTTAATTCAACTAAGAGACAACCATTTTATTCCTATGTTGCTCATGCTGATGAAATAAGTAAATTATGGAATGAAATATTGGGTCACTTGAATTATGTTAAAATGAAAATATTAACTAAAATGGTTCATGGTTTGTCTAATATTTCTTCTACTACTGGTGTTTGTGAAGGACGTGTTCTTGGTAAACATCATAGAGAAATGTTTGACAAAGGTAAATCCTAGCGTGCTAAAGAACCTTTGCAATTAATTCATAGTGATATCTGTGGTCCTCTTGAAGTTCCTTTAATATCCCATGCATTTATTTTCTTACCTTTATTGATAACTTTATTAGAAAATCTTGGGTTTATTTTTGAAAAATAAAAGTGAAACATTTGTAAAATTTCAAGAATTTAAATCCATGGTTGAAAATGCATCTGGTAAAAGTATTAAAACTTTGCGATCTGATAATGGGGGGGAATTTGTTAAGAAATAATTTGATGCATATTCATATAAACATGGTATTCAACATCAAAATACCCTTCCTTACACACCTCAAAAAAATGGTATTGCTAAAAGGAAAAACAGAACTTTAGTTGAATTGGCTAGATGTATGCTTTATTCTAAAGGACTGCATAGGAAATTTTGGGTTGAAGCCATCTGTTGTGCTAATTTTATTTAAATAGAGTTCCTACTAATTTTTTTAAGAATGTTACCCCTGAGGAAAAATGGAATGGACGTAAACCAGATATCAGTAATTTTAAGGTGTTTGGTTGTGAATGTTGGGCTCATATTCCTAATGAAAAACGGAAAAAGTTAGAACCCAAATCTCACAAGTGTATCTTCATTGGTTATGACGAGAATTCCAAGGCTTACAGGTTGTTTGATCCTTCTAATCAAAGTGTCATAATCATAAGGGATGTTCAATTTCATGAAGTCTCTTCTCTACTTGAGTCTATAGAAACTCATGTTACCCTGAATTTACCAATACCACCTATTACTCCTTCTTCTAGTTTTGTGCCTCTTATTGATCTTGATTCTTCCTCTCCCTCAAGTATTCCACCAAAAACTCATGAATTTCCTGAAGTGACTCATGTTCCTTCTATTATTTCTATTTGGGCTCAGAAAACCCTTGAATCTGTAGGTAGTCAGGTCGGAAATCCTTTCGACACTCGTCGAACTAGATCTAACTTTTCTCTTATGACCAAAGTTTTGGCCACAGATGATCCTGATATTTATATTCAAGCTAAGGGTAATCCTCATTGGGAACAAGATATGACTACTGAATTTGAATCTCTTTTGAGAAACAAGACTTGGTCTCATGTTCCTCTTCCTTTAGGAAATAATTTAGTTGGTTATAAATGGGTTTATAAAACTAAGTTCACTGCAGAAGGACAGATCGAAAAGTATAAAGCTAGATTAGTTGCCAAAGGCTTTGATCAACTTGAAGGTCTTGATTATAATGAAATTTTTGCTCCTGTTGCTAAAATGAACACAATAAGAACCATTTTATCACTTGTTGCATATTTAAGTGGGAAATTCATCAAATGGATGTTAAAAGTGCATTCTTAAATAGTGATCTTACTGAAGAAATTTATATGCAACAACCTCCTGGTTTTATTTCTGCTGAATGCTCAAGTTTATTCTGCAAATTACACAAATCATTATATGGTCTCAAACAAGCTTCTAGGTATTCGTATGATAAAATTGATGCATATTTCTTGAATAATGGTTTTAAGCGTTGTATATCTGATCCAAATCTCTATGTTAAGAAATTGGTGATAATGTACTTATTATTGTTTTATATGTGGATGATCTAATTATCACTGGAATCTAGCTTGTATTAATTCAATATATGAAAATTTCTCTTCAAAAGCAGTTTGAGATGACAGATATCGGTACATTGCACTATTTCTTGGGTCTTCAGATCTCACATATGGCCGATGGTATTTTTCTCTCTCAGCCTAAGTATGCGACATATCTATTGGCTCGTTTCAATATGATTAATTGTAAACCTACTCCTACACCATTTCAATCTGGTGTAAAGTTAACTATTGATTGTACCACTCCACTGGTTGATGCTACTCTTTATCATCATCTCGTTGGAAGTTTAATATATTTAACTCATAGTAGACCAGATTTCTCTTTTTTTGTCAATATGATTTCTTGGTTCAAGCAACAACCTCTTGAAATTCATTGGCAAACAACCAAGAGAATTCTGTGATATTTACAGGGGACATTGAATTATGATGTATTTTATTCGAGCATTGCTACAATTTTACTCTCTGGTTATACAAATTCTGATTGGGTAGGTGACAGTTCTAATCGACAGTCAACTTTTCGTTACATATTTCAACTTGGTTCAGGTCCAATCTCTTGGTCCAACAAGAAGTTGAAGACTCTTTCTTTATCTTCATGTGAAGCAGAGTATAGAGTAGCCAAAGAAGCAGCTAAAGAAGTTGTTTGGTTACGACATGTTCTTGTTGAGCTTGGTCTGATTCTGAAATCGTCCACCATGTTGAAATGTGACAATGAGGGTGCAATTCAACTTGCTTACAATCTAGTATATCACTCCAAAATGAAGCATCTCGACCTTGATGCTCATTATATTCAAGGTCTTGTTACCAATGGTATTATTTCTCTGGAGTATTGTCCTACTAAGTAGCAGATAGCTGATATCTTCACCAAATCCTTGATAAAAGTGAAGTATGTGTATCTTCGTTCGTTGCTTGGGATGACGAAAGTTGTCATCAGGGGGGAGTATTAATGACTCCTTCATTCCTTAGTGTTAGGTAGTGTTAGGATGGGCCCTTCTCCCAGCCATTATTAAGGGGGAGTGTTGGAATATATTATATTCCTTGGAAGGTAATAATGTCTTTGTATTATGTCGGAATTTGAATATAATCTTATGTAAAAGAGTAACATATTATATCCCATATTAATTATGGCATAGTATAATCATGTACCCATTTATTAGACAAAGAAGTGTTATTTTGGAGAAATATATTATCCAACATTCAATATGTGAGAGTAATTCCTCCACATCTCTAGGTATATAATAGGGTCAAGGGAGCCTTTTTTATTACCATCACATCTTATCTTGTGGTCATACTGTTATTTGTAGTTTCTCTCTTTATAATTTTGCAGGAGATTTCTGGAGATAATAGAAGACAACCTTCCCATGGATGTAGCCCAATTGGGTGAACCATGTATATCTGTTGTATTATTTTTCCTTGTTCTCTTTCCGTTATTATTTATATGTTGATATGTTGTTGGTTTCTTAGATAGATATCTATTTTAGTAGATATAATATTCTCACAAGAGGTAGTGGAACTTAATACTCTCCTTTCCCAGTAGTAAGTGGTCTTTTTCCAAAAGTTGGCAGTAATCAATGATCTATGTAAAACAAGCAATTCACTGATGAATCAGTTGTTTGATCTGAGGAAAAACTTTAATGACATTAAGGATAAAATTTCTGATTATATCACATGGAAAGACAGCGCAGAAGGAAGAGCAAAAAATCCTCCAAGGATAGAATATTCACATAAATAAATCCTCTTTAGAGACCGGGATATAAAATTGAATCAAGAATAAATCTCCACTTTCAGTGCAAGAGATATCGTAAGCAATATTTCTGTAAAAAAAAATGAGATCCTATTTGGTGCTAATATAATTCAGGAATCTAATTCAGGAATTCCCAACTAATTCCTTGCCCGATGTTAATATATTAATTAAATCATGGTTGGAATGGTCCAAGAAGAAGGAGTCTAATATTAAAAAACTATCAATTTTGAATCTTGAGAGGTATTGGTAATATCTAGTAAATCCACATAGCCAATGGTTGATGTTGTGATGCCTTTCCAACACCACTTCACACATGCTTCCTACATTATCAGATGCAATGCATATGAGATAGATGCACATAAGGCCAACTCATCATCCTAAATTGAAGCTCATGATGGATATCTATGAATTAAGACAACAAATGAGAAAGAAACCAACTTCCCATTCTTGAATTTACTCTTCAAGAAGACACTATTTTTGTTCTTTTAAGTCTTACTTTAAGGATGTTTGTTCAAACCTCCTCAACATTTCATGTCCCACTATCCCCAGTCGGAGCCACTATTCCAAAGGGAAAAGGATTGGTTTTCAAGTTCCTGACTGGGTGGTTATCCCTGATGTTGAGGAAACGATTTTTGAGGCTTCAAAACTTTTGGCACTAGAAGGAGGACCCGAAGACTATGAATGGAATCAAGGTCTAATCCCAAATCCAAAGGCCATCAAAAGATTCAATCCCCCTCCAAATCATCTACAACTTCTAGATCTCACTCAAAGTTTCCAACCTCTAGATCTAAAGTTGTTCAATCACCTCCTAAATCTCCTAGTACACTTCCTGAGTCAATACCTCAAGATTATACTCCAAAGTCACCCAAAGTCTCATGGATCTGCTAGTATTTCGGCCAACAGTAGGGGATCTCCCTGGTAGAAAGTCCCAATTAGACCTTGAACCGTTTGGACTAGGGATCCCGTCCGGGGTGTGGGTCCGGCTACCCCATATTTTTATTAATAAAGTAGAATAAATTTCTATTTCAAAAGAAAATCATGTTCAATTTGAACCTTCACAAGGAAGTGTAACTTCCCCTTTACAAGTTGTTGGTGTACTAACTCTCTCCTAAAGTGAAAACTTGGAATTAATCCTTTTGATTTTACACTTCATTCTCACCGAAGGAAAAATACTGCATCAGAAGCTCAAATATCCACTAGCAAGAATACTTCTTCCTCCCAACCAATCACTTCATCCATCCATATTCCTCAAACTCAATTAACTAGTGTTGTTACAAGTAGTGCTATTTCAAGGGTTATTTCTTCCACCACCGCATCAACCTCTGGAAATACTACAACATATTCTACTTCCACAACTCGAGTAATGGCAGCCAGACCATGGAAAACCCAGGAGATGTTCAAATTGCAACACCTCTTCATGATTTACCCAAGCATCCTAAAGTATGGTTGCCTAAGTTTAATCCTAATGATGGACTCCCTGCCGAATAACATCTCCATAATTTCATGTTAGCCATCAATCTCAATGGAATGGCAGAAGAATATTGTGTATTTAGGTTATTTCCTTATACCTTTGAAGGATCTAAAGGTTCATGGTATTTTTCATTACCATAAGGAACTATTACTAGCTGGGATATATTTGAAGAGCAATTCTTAACAAAGTTTGGCGATGATTGCACAACTGCCACCTTGATCAACGATCTTTCCAATCTAAAATCTAATTCAGGTGAAAATATCGAAGATTTTAATTCCATATTCAACAAATTTCTAAACAAAATCCCAACTACATTAAAACATGGTGTTGATGTACAAATCAAATGGTACATTTCCTCTCTTCCTTCCTATATTGCAATTTTTGTAGAGAGGGCCAATAAAGTCACTTTAGAGGAAAACATGAAAGAAGCCATGTCTATTGAGAAAAGGATACTTACATTGGAAAATAAAGCTTCTCAAGAAGAAATAAAGACAAATACGTTCACCTTTAAGTAAGAACCAAACTAGAAGACACCTAAAGATCCTTTTGATCTAGAAGGAATACAAAAGGTTCTTAAATCCATGTCAAATGAAATGATGGAAATCAAGAAACAGGTATTTGAATCTTCTAAGAAGCCTTTTAGGCCTTTTAAAAAAAATCAGACATCAAATCCTCAACCTCCAATTATAATATCCAATGTTGAATCCTATCAGGATGAAGATGAAGAAGAAACAACATTATCTACCAATGATTCCCAAGAAGAAGAATTAGTTGAAGTCCATGGATTATGGTATTATTTTCTTCCCACTTTTGATAATGAAGAGGATAATGAAGTGTTACCCATAAGCATAAGGAGTAAGGGTCCTGCAGACTCATCACAGTCAATTCAAAAGAAGAAATCTTCTACCCATACTACTAAAGACAGAGGTACAAATAAAAAATCCCCTTCTACATCTTCTGATTTAGTTCCATATTCTTCAAATTCTCCATCTACATATAAGAATTCGGTTGTTTCTTAAAAAAGTAAGCAAACTAAAGAAACAACAAAATTTTTTACTTAAGGAATTAAATGCAGTCCCTACATCTCCTTTACCCACTACTGTAACTTCTAAAGCTTCTAAAGGAAAAGGGAAACCTCCCAATGATTCTTCAAAAAATATTTATCCCATCGATGTTGTCTTAATTGGAGATAGTTCAAATTAACATACTCCCCCTTTCCTTTTGAATTTTGATATCTTCAATAAAAACATGCATAGTTGCTTAGTGGATTCAGGGGAATCCTCAAATATATAAATTCCTTATTAAACTTTCCTTAAACTAAATATTTCACCTCAAAAATATGTTGTTCATATTGTTCAACTTGACAAAACCAAAGTCTAGGTATTGGGGGGGATTAATTATGTTATCATAAGACTTTATTCCAATTCCAAAGTATGTCAAATCATTGATATACGTGTTGTTGATATTCCTAACTTCTATGGTTTAATTCTAAGCAAAGACTGGTCTGAGAAGCTTCGTGTTTATTTTTCCACAGATTGGTCTCATATGTGGCTTCCTTACAATGGTAAGCCCAATCAAATCCAAATTGACCGAGAAAATCATATGAAGCATTTAGTAACTGATTTGATGAAGAGAGTGAACCAGTGGTATTTACCAATAATATCCTTCCAAAATGTTATTGTGAATCCTTTTTGGGAAGTTTTAATGCATAATAATATCCTTTCTCAATCAATTATGTCGCCTCTAAAATTGAAAATTTTTCATAGACAAATTCATCCAGATGTGTAAATATTGTAGATAAAACAGTATTTAAATATTTGTTTTGGACATTATATTTTGATGGATCTAAATCCAATGATGGTGTAGGAGCAGGGTGCACTTTAATAATCCAGAAGGAGAAAAAAAAATGTTGGCATGTAGGTTAGAGCTTGAATGAACAAATAATATTGTTGAGTATGAAGCATTGGTTCATGGTTTATATAAAGCAATAAGCCTTGGTGTGAAATACATTCAAGCATTTGGAGACTCAGATATTGTTATAAAACACGTGAGAAACACCATCCATTGTGTCTCTGGTCATTTAAAACATTATCAATCTCTCATTAAAACCCTTAATTCACATTTTATAGCATTTAATATTTCTCCTCTCCTAAGACTTCAAAATGCAAGTGTTGACCTGCTGGCTAATGTTGCATCCAGACTTATTCCATACTATCCCAATGATACCCCCATCATTCAACATACTATCCCAATGATACCTGATGTCAAACTAGTTCAGCAGAAGCCAAGAAAAAATAATCTGGACTTAGAAAATCAAATCAAAAGCAAGTTGAATAAACTTCTTAAATCTGAAAATATTTTTCCAGTCAGGAATTCTAAATGGGTTTCAAACTTGGTACATGTCAGGAATAAGAATGGTGACATACGTATTTGCATTGACTTTAGAAATTTGAATGAAGCTTGGGAAAAGAACAATTTTTCTCTTCCACCTATGAAACAAATCCTACGATCAGTAGTTGGTTTTGAACTTATGTCTTTCCTTGATGGCTTCTAAGGATATAACCAAATCCTTGTTCATCCAGATGACAAGTTGAAAAATACTTTCAGAACTAAATTGGGAACTTATGCATACCAGAAATTGCCTTTCAGATTGATAAATGCAGGAGCAACTTTCCAAAGATCTATGGATATTTCCCTCAGGAGTCAGATCAATAAAATTGTTGTTATTTACTTGGATGATATAGCTATATATTCCAAGAAAATTAATAATCACTATCATGATTTAAAACAGATTTTGAATGATGCAAAAAATACGAAATCTCTCTAAATCCCAAGAATTCATCCTTTTCTCTCGATGAAGGAAAACTCCTAGAATGTATTGTATCTAGAGAAGGAATTTGTATAGACCGTGATAGAATTAAGGAAATTTCTAAAATCATTTTTCCTCATAATAAAACATCAATTATGTTATAGGTCAATTTGGGCACCATTCCCAATGACCTGGTTAAACTGGACATCATCTCCAGAACCAATGAATAGGGTCTATCATTCCCTATAATTTCAGTTGCTACATGCCCTAAGACAAATAACAAGAACAAATCATCCATGACTTCCATTGCAACGTTTCTAAGATTTGAAGTACATGTTATATCACCTATGAGCTCACCAACGCAGTCTCTCAAGGGGCTAAGTGTGTTGCATATGTAGACACCTCCATTCAAGGGTGCTCTACAAAGCACTTCCCGACACTCAAGGGTGCGTTGGTCAATTGGGAGCGAAATTATCATTGTTCTAGAATCTCCACATGGACAGTGCCTTCTATAAGAGTGCATATGTGTCAACATTAAAATCCATGTGTCCATTTGACATCTCTGAGCTCAGGAACATGTCTTTCATATTATTAGAAAGTCATTGATTATAAAAATACCTTCATCTCATCTAAAAATTGAGCACAATCCTAGTGCTTGAGGAGGAAGAAATTGAGTAAAGAAATTCTGGTGGAATTTCAATTGAGGATTTTATTTTAGTTATATGCTACTGGAGATATGTTCATTGTGATGAGGCTGGGATGATGTTGGAGATGGTGACATCAAATCAATCGCTGGTTGTAACCTCCCCTTCTATCCATTAATAAAGATTGTTGCTCACTTTCCCACATATGTATCTGTATAAGCTTCTATATTTCATATTATGAATTCTTATCTGATGTATATGGTTCATGTTTCATTGATTTAACTAAATAACTTGAATAGCCATCTATATATTGCAATCTCTTTGTTGTTTAACATTCACTCTTGCAGGAAATATTTTGGTGATCTAGCTTGGATTTGAAGCTATAGCAAGAGCGACAGAAGGAGAATAGGAAGTGCTTGGAGCCCAAGTAGGTTTCTTGATTATTCTGTGTGTCTATTTTCTGTTAGGAAAAGTATCTGCAAAGTATTTAATCTGTTGTTCTAAATTCATAGCACCACATTTAGGGAAGAATGTTTTATCTGTATTTCATAATTTTGCATAACAAATTGGTGACTCCACTGTGGAGTTTACCCTTCATCCTTGTTGTGTTTTCCTATGTTTATCCACCCAGTATCATTTACTCTTAAATATTAGGTTTTTTGAAATCAAATTTGCATTATAAGTGTGTTAAACAGCATGATTTTTTGTTCTTTATTGCACCCAACGCACTGTTGAATAAGACACAGTGCTTTGTAGATCACTATCTCCCATTTAGGGGTGCTTTGCAATGCACTGTCTCCCCTTAGAGACTGATTTTCCCCTATATCCAACCAAATTCCCACTGAATTTGTCATTGCATTTGATTTGAGCCTTTTGTTTGTTGTATTTTCAAGAGCCTGATGCCTCATAGAGACTGCCGACTTTACCTGAATCTTCCTCCTTTGAAAGAAAAGTTTGTTCACTGTCTCTTTAAAGTGTTTTTATTTATCATTGACAAATTAATTTCGAAGTATTTTCATTACTGTATTAGATCCATTTTATTTTGAAAAGGAAATTGTCATTAAATTCTTAGTTTCCTATAGGATAAATTGTAGTTAAATTCTTCATTTTCCCTAAAAAGAGAAATTGTTGTTCAATTCCTCATTTCTCAAAGTAAAATGCATTTTTTTTATTGATTTGATGCACTTAGTTTCCTTTTCTGCATTCACATTAAAGGGATTGAAAAGAAAAACATGCATTTGCATGTAATGAATTATGTGTTTTGCATAGGAACAAATTAGTAAAGCTACATATTAGTTTGTGCTCTTTGTTGTTTGCTCTCAAAGTGATTGCTCTTTCCCTCCAGTAGTTAGGATTTTCATTGAAGAAACTAAAATTGAAAGTTTTCTTTTCATTTTAGTTTGCATTTTAGGAATTTCCATCACATCATTGCGGTGAACCTTGAGAGGAAAATTGATAAACAAGATCAACTAAAAATTTACATCAAATTACCTAACAAAGCATTGAAACCATAACGATAACATTTTCAAGGTCTAGGCTAGAGACGTGTTCCGGTGTCGTAAAAAATAGCAGCTGCCATTAATTGTCTGCGATACATTCCGAGTGTGATACCTCACTCCACGTACGTAAGTATATCGTATCTCGTCCACGTACTTTCAGGTATATCGGGCGGTGTTACAGTATGAAAAGTATAAAGGGGTGCTCTCACTATGCGATTTCACATCAGACAGCGCTAATACAGACTTGGGCCTTGACATACCTTTGGGTATATTTGGGAGGAAATCTTTAGGTTGCTATCCATCCATATTGAACCGAGTTGTCCGCCTTGTAAATTGTGATACACCGAACACAGCACTCGGGGAGATTTCCTACTTGTACTTCTTGGTTCACCAGGAAATATTCTGCAATTCACAGTTTCTTGGTAAACCTTTTTCCTAGCATTACCCTTTTATTTTCTTTATTTATTTTTTGGTTAAAATAAATCAGTCATCGTGGAAGAACAAAATCATTTTCCCCGTCGTTTGCGTAGATTATCATTGAAACCACCTTTACCACTGAAAATTACTCCTGGTCGGCGAAGGCGACATCACTCTACCGAAACCAGTACTACTAGTACCTCTGGTGAAGCATCATCTTGTCATATACCAGAGTCGGCACAATTTGTTTCTACAAATCCTGGTTTTTCTATAGTTTTTGAGACGGATTCCTCACAGATACCCGTGGTCACGATCCAACCAATCAGTGAGACCATACCTCCCAAACCTGACGTTGTTCAACCAGAATTTGATCCAGATCCTATCTCTTCTTTGCCAGAAAATCTGAATCCTGAAGTCGAACGACCGGAATTTGTTCCTCCATTGGTCATCCCACAATTTTTTGTAGCAATTGAGTCTCCCATATCACACAGTCAACATCCTGAAATATACTTTGGGCCTAATGGTGAAATACTTCCACTTGGTTTGATTTAGATTGAAGAAATCCCACAAGACGAAACACAATTAACTCCAACCCATTTTGGGGAGGATCTTTTCTTATACGAGTATTTTCCTCAATCACCACCCTCTGCTTTTGCTGATCATGTGCCTATTAAAATTCTTGTCATTTCAAAAGGGTACACATTTTTTCAAGTAACCATGCCTGAACCAACATCTTCGGTTGGGCCATCTATTCCAATTACATCAGTACCTACCCTCGCTACCCCGTCGATGTTTACAACTTCACTAGAGTCATATTTACATGGAGGCTCTTTGCTTCCATCATACTATAAATCTTTATCTGGAATTTTCTCTTTTGCATCTTCAAACCCATGGAATTCGCCAATGTCATCGTCTGGTATTCTAACTGGTAAACCTACAATGAGTATTAAATGGCTTGATCCTTTATATACATCATCAGGGCAGTATCAATCTGGTCCATCCGGGTCTATTCCATCTAGTACCATCTCAACTTGTCTCCCTGCATTTGGAGAACAATATTTTCCGTCTTATTATCCTCCTCATGCTGGGGGGAAATATATGGTCACCCACTTAGACAATAATCTATGTTGAAATGAATGTTTGTCAATGGAATCCCTCTCTGCCTATCCAACCACAAATGGTTGTACACTCGTATCAACCAGTTCAACCTGTTACACCCACATCAATTCCACTTGTTAATACATCTTTACCCTTGTTACAGAATCAAAATTTTGTACAATAACCATTTCAGGTGGGTCCTTCAACTCAATACCCTCAAGTATTGGGCCCACAGACTCCAAATCCTTTGGCTAATTTACAACAACCTGTACCTAGAATCATTTATTCACAAGCCAGATTACCATATTATGGAATGTCACAACCACGAATAGGTTATACCTATCCTCAACTGAATCCAAGTTATCCTAATTTGGGTTATAACATTGGTGGATAGACCCCTTGGCAGCCTCAGGCGCAAATTCCTCAACCTTCATTTCAACAAGTATCATATCCAGGTTTTGGTCAACAAAATCCTCAAGAATATTCTTATCAAAACAACCCCTATCCAGGTTACCAGTAGCATATACCTTATGCTAGTGCTCAAAGGCCTACTTCTCAAGCAATTCCATCATACCCTGGCTATGCTCAACCTAACCTTAATCAACAGTTTCCCTTTGTTGCAACTTTAGAGTTACCATATTTAAATCGGCTAACCTATGATCCAGTCAACTATGCTCCTTGGTGGCCGCTAATACCTCACAAATTACCCTCAGATATTCCTAAGTTCAATGGAAACCCTGGGGAAGACTCGTCGACTCATGTTATGACTTATCATTTGTGGTGTTCATCAAACTCCCTGAATTATGACTCTGTTTGGATACGTCTTTTCTAGGATACGCTCACTGGTTCGGCTGCAAAATGGTACATTGAGTTACCTAGAGATTTTTTTTGATAATTTCACTGCCCTAGCTACTGTCTTTTTGACTCACTTCTAGTTATGCATATGATATGAAATTGGAATGGAAATCTTGACTAATTTTAGACAGACTAATCCTACTCACATTTCTGATCATATTCATGAGTGGCGTCGTCGTCGCAGAATGGTTAAGACATTTGTTCCTGATCAGCTCATTGCTTAGTGGTTCATTAAGTCCCTGATACCATCTATAACTAAGGATGTGGCTAAGGGTGGCGTCGTCACTGAAGAGAAACTCATTTCTTGTGCTCCATATTTAGACTTGATTTATACACATTCTGGCACACTCTATGAAAAAATTCCAAACGCGCCGCGATCTGATTTTATTGTTCCTCCTCAATTAAAGGACTCTCATGCTGGAGAAGGTATGATTGGTACTGCAAGCACACATCACACTACTACATCTAATCCTCTACCTTCTTCCAAAATTAATGTCATGTCATTTGACAAAGGCAAAAGTGACAAGCAACACAGAAGTAAGAAAAAAGGGAAATCAAAGAAAAAGAAAACTTATGACTAGCAGGAAAGATCATCTGATCAATCATCTCGAACTAGGAACCTCATTATCCATGCATAATCTGTAATGAGGAACACTTTTTTCTGGATTGTCCTCACTGCGCTGAAGTTTCAAAAATGGTTAAGACTTCACATGAATTAGCGGTGTTGACAAATCCGTTTCTAAATCCGGACACCAATTTGTTTGCTACAGATCCAACCTCTAGTTCCCAAGTGCTTATGTTATCTATCACAAAAACTTCAACAGATATTTTGGTGTCAATACGTAGTAAATATTATGGTAATCAGGCCACTGATCAACCTACTACCTTGACCATGAATCCGTCTACGGAATCAATACCGCCTACTTCTATTCCTGAATTGACGATTAAGCCACCAAAGGGAGTCATTCATAAATCGACATATAATCCTCGAGCAAGAGCTACTCAAAACTATAATATAGTTGAATATTTGGCCCAATCCCCTTCAACTATGTCAGCTCTTGATGTATTACAAAATTGTCCCTCCTGGAAACAGGCTTTATTGTCAGTTATTGGTGGAATTGATCTGACTAATTATAATCTCATTGTCTTTAATCATAACGGCTATATGCCACAATTACCAGCAGAATTGGCATTCTCTATACAAGTAAATGTTCTCAATCGTCTTGTTCATCATACTATTATTGATGAGGGAGAATCTACATGCATTATGTCTCTAAACTGTTGGAAGTCACTTGGCTCGCCGCGCTTATCTCAATCATCAATGACGTTGAAGGATTTCGATGGACGTACATATAAGCCTTGTGGTATTATCAATAACCTGCATGTTGAACTAGGGGGGAAAAAAATGAATGTTGACGTTGAGGTCGTTGACGAACCCCTTGAATACAATATTCTACTTGGAAGGCCATGGGCATATGCTATGGCTGCAATTGTTTCTATATATTTTAAAATGATCTCCTTTCCATATAAAGGTGCCATCATAGTCATTAATAAACTATCCTTCTTTGCCTCCGCTTCATAGGTAACTGGAAGTGTTTCATTCGTTCACGCACCCCAACTAGTACTTCAAAACATTGGTGTAGGACTCTTAAAGGATTCCACTCTCATGGGAACCTTTGCATTATCGATGCCTGTGACGCTGGTAGAAATTGCAAGTATAAAGACCCGCTACATGATCTCTTCCATTCCATCTGGATTGAGGAAGAGTATGAGTGATTCTAAAATTGTTACGTTGGATGAGTTTCTGCCGCCCAACCCTATTGAGTTAGCATAACAATCAATCTATCTGGCTTGGGCGGAGAATCCAAAATTAGCGTGGCCGATTTTTTGGGTTGATCGTTCTTTATATTTTGGTACTCCATCTGATCCTTTTTCCTCAACTTTCTTGACAGATGAGAATATTTCAGAAACCATGATGTCAGAAGGAGAACCATGGGAATATTATCATCATCATTCTCATCTTCCTCATTATGAAGAAAATTTTCTTAGTGAACTATATCACCCATCGATCAAAAAATTCTTTTCAAATTCTTTACCTATTAATGCAATCGATTCTCACAAAAAATTGTCAAATATTGAAGAAACCATTTCTATCGATATTTCGACCAAACTTGAAGTTGTAGAAAATATTCATGTCAGCGTATCTTGTTCTCCATTAGAACTCGAAACATATCACTCTCTATTTCATGAATTTCAGGATATCTTTCCCTTGTATTATGAGGAGATGCCAGGTATTGACACTAGTATTGTTGAACACAGTATTAATATTTATCCTAATGTTAAGCCGATGCATCAACACCTTCATCTTGTTCATTAGAAGAAGGCTGCCGCCATTAAAACAGAAGTTGAAAATATTTTGCGTGTTGGTTTCATATACCCTGTTCTACTAACTGAATGGGTTTCCAACATCATTCCTATCATGAAAAAACAAGGAACCATAAGAGTGTGCCTCGATTATCGGGGTGTTAATCTTTCTTGTCCAAAAGACAACTATCCTACTCCCTTTATCGACCAAATTATTGACGATTATGCTGGATGTGAAATCTTTTCGTTCATGGATGGATTTCCCGACTATAATCAAATCAATATCCACCCAGAGGATCAACATAAGATAGAATTCATCTATCCCTGGGGCACATTCACTTATAGAAAACTACGATTTGTTTTAAAGAACGTTGGGGCAAATTTTCAGAGAGAAATGGATTATGCTTTCAATGACATTAAGAACATTGTTCAACCATATCTAGATTATTTACCCCCCACATTCACGAAATCAGATTGATCACCCGATGCATTTGAGAGCCGTCTTCTTACGCTGCTGACACTACAAAATATGCTTCAATCCACATAAATGTGTGTTTTGTGTTGGTTCTGGTCATTTGCTTGGATTTTTAGTCTCAAAAGAAGGAATTTGAATCGATCCATTGAAGGTTCAGGTCATTCTTGATTTTCATGTGCCATCAAATTTACTTCAGATACAAAAAATTCAAGGAAAGGCTAACTTCCTAAGGATGTTTATACCCAACTACGCCGAAATGGCTAAAGGATTTACTCGACTCTTGAAAAAGGGGGTTCCCTTCCATTGGGACCAAGTTGCACAAGCTTCTTTTGATGTTGTCAAGGATATTCTTGTTCAGGCATCATTAATGTTTCCCCCCAATTATCAAAATGATTATTTCTTATATATCGTTGCGGCTGATACGACCATTTCTATGGTATTTGTCCAAGTAGAAAATGGGATTGAGAATCCGATCTATTATTTGAGTCGTAATCTCAATGAAACATAAGTCATGTATTCGTAGTAGAAGGCTTGTCTTGGCAGCTGCTCAAGCTATCCAAACATTTCGCCACTATATCCTGTTCCAAAAGACCATTGTCGTTTCGAATTGCAACCCCATGACTTATATCTTATCACGTCAATTGTTGGGGGGCAAGTATTCCAAATGGATTTTAATTTTGTAGGAATTTGATTTTGAATTCATCAAATTCAAGTCAAAGAAGTCTTTAGTTTTGGTTGAGCTTCTCTGTGACCTTCCCTCTAATAGTACTGCTACTACGTCAAAACCATAAATTCCTAACGAGTCTCTCTTTTTGATCGAATAATATGATCCTTGGTATGGAAATTTCATCATTTATCTCCAAACTCAAACTTTTAGACCTGATACCTCTCGCTCTGAACAACGACGTATTCGATACCAAGCCAAATATTATCTGATTGTTGGCGATACACTTTATTGTCGTGGTGTCGATACAATTTTAAGAAGGTGCCTCACTCATGAGGAGGTCGAAAGGTTTTAAATGATTGTCATGTTGGGTATTTTGATGGACACTTGTCTGGATACACTACCATGCAGAAGATACTCCATGCCGGTTAATTTTGGCCTACCATATTTCATGACTGCATTCTCGCGGTCAGAAGTTGTCATGCATTCCAGATATTTGATCGTAAAATCCGCAAATCGCAATTCCAATGCATCCTGTTGTATCTATGAGACCATTTTTGAAATGGGGTACTGACTTCATGAGCTGTAACCCTCATTCGTCTGGGGGGCATGGTTATATTATTATCGCAGTAGACTACTTTACCAAATGGGTCGAAGCGATGCCTACATTCAGCAACACAGGATAGACAGCTACATTGTTTTTCTTTAATCATGTTATTGCACGGTTTGAGGTCCCACAGGCTATAGTTACAGATCATGGGAATAATTTTTGCAACCACATAATGACTAAATTGACTGCCAAGTTAGGATTGTCACATGATAATTCTACTCCTTACTATCCACAATCGAATGGACAAGTTGAGGCTATCAACAAGATTCTTAAATATATGCTTCAACGAAATATAGGATTTTGTCAAAGAAACTGGCATTTAATCTTGTACTTGGCTTTGTGGGTGTATCGAACCTTGATGAGAAATGCAACCGGATTTACTCCTTTTCAATTGGTGTATGGTCTGGAAGCTATCTTACTAATCCAATGTGAAATAACGTCGTTATAACTCGCAATTGACTTATTACCTGACACCTCAGAAGAAGAAGCGCGTCTTTTTAACCTCATCCATCTTGATGAAATGCGTCATGAAGCCCAATTATCTAATGAAGTGCATAAGAGAAGTATAAAGGCACAATACGACAAAAATGTCTAGCCTCGCATTTTCTCAGAAGGCGACTTGGTCCTTATTTATGATTAAGAAGCTGATTTTATAAGTACAGGGAAATTTGAGCCATTATGGCATGGCCCATATATTGTCAAAGAGTTCTTGCTAAGGGTGCCTATGAGTTGGTGGATTACGATGGAATTCCATTGGCACAGCCCAGCATGGATTGTATTTGAAACATTACTATGCTTAATCATGAGCGTAGTAATTTTTTGTATTATATTGTATATATATTCTGTTGATTTGAATTCATTATCTTAGTTTTTTTTTAGATTTTTCTTGATGTTAGTAATCTGCTTTAAATTTCATCGCAGATGTCTGAATCTTTGGAACCATTTGTTAGATATGCTGATGGTGCTAGTCGTAGTACGCAGAATCTATCCTCTACAGCGTGGGCCATTTTCTCTCTGAATGGCGAGTTAGTGAGTTTTCGAAGGATTTGTATTGGTAGATCGACAAACAATATTTCTGAGTATAGTGCGTTGATCGAACTTCTCTCTGATGCCATTTCATTTGGTATTAACCGCATCATTATAAGGTTAGACTCACAACTTGTGGTATTACAACTTACTAGTGTTTATACTGTTAGAAATCCAACACTGCATCGTTTATTCCTAAGATTTTGACTTTTGGAAAGACACTTTGATTTTATTTGATATCAACACATTTCCAGAAATTTGAACACATTTACTGATTCTTTGGCTAATCAAGTTTTAGACAGACATTTGCAACACATGTAAAGAGAACATTCACATAATTGAATAGGATTATGCAATAAACATAGGAAAACATTGAAATCAAATAGATAGATAGTTATAGGTTTTTAAAAAAAATTGTGCCCAAGACACATTGGTCATCTGACCTCAAACTGTTTGCAACATGTCGAAATTAAACTAGTGATGCTCATGGTAACATGATATAGTTCTATCTATCCTACATAGTAGTTGCATCCAGCGATTAGGAACGCCTATAGTGTGGTGCTGCAGTCGCATGGGTAACTCTTCGATCCAGCAATCCGGAATCCTGAAGGTCAACCCCTCTATGTGTTTTCGATGCTCAGACAGAGTCTCAACCATGTCTAGATCCTAAAGGATTGATCTCTCGACAACCCTTTCTGCTGGCTCATCTACTCCATGCTCTGGTTCCTCCACCGGTTGAACTCGACCAACATCTAAATTACATCAAAACTTTAGTTTAGTATTGGTTAAACATCAAAAAATACAAAAACAATGTATAAACCTTAGGAGAATAAAAAACATGGCCAAAACATTCTTACCTATTGCACCCCACTGAGCGCCTTCTGGTAAGGCTAAGTCTGGATCTCCTCGAAAATCTATGCCTACGTATGCATAATCATCAATGGCGACAACCTGTCGCCTGAACCTGGCGAAGAACATAGTCTAGAACATAATGGTCGATTGGCTTGCATTCCTACCCATTAGTTCTACCCATATCTGCATCCTCAGATATCTAGGGTTAGAGACACCCAGCGTCACATGCTGAGGCTGAATCAGTGGAATCGGCTCTAAGGAAAATGAGATGAGGATCGAACCATAACTGAAGTTTTTATTCCTTCCTCCCTTTGCCTTGTTCAATTTTTCCTTTATTTGGGAAAGTACAACTTCAGACCAGTTGAAGACAGTTGGCTCCATGCACTCTAGCACATATTTCATATAGGATCTATTCACTACATGTAGTGTAATGGTGCCGACAAGTTTTTCGATCGTAAAAATAATGGTTATCAAAGGAAAATATCGAACGTCATGGATGTTTATTTTCCCATCCTTGCTTGGCTCTGTGTCTGGATAGAAATATTGTGAAACATAATCTCTCACATTCTCTCCTTCGAGAGTAGACCCTCAGAGGGAAATAGGCATGCCTCTCCTCAACAAGCCTATGATAAAATATACATCCTCCACTTTAATAGGAACCAATTTGTTCCTAATATTAAATGCCTTGATAGCTGGATCCCATGCTCAAAATAGTAACTCTAAGAGTTCTATTTTTGCCTCATCCCGGACAAGCGGAAGTATTTTAACAACCCACAATATCTTAGGGCTCTTACTGTACCTGGATCATTTAGGGCAACCATATTCTGTTCTTCATGCTCTCTCTCTCCATGTAATCATCATTATAATCTGAGGAGTCCTAAAACATAACCATAAGACTCATTAGACTCGTTTCAATGCAAAAAATTAGACAAAATTTGGGCATAGTGAAAGAATAAAAATGGAGATTGCGCCCAATGCAGCCTTGAAAAAGGGACAATGCATTGCATATGCATCTAGACTTCAATTTAGGTGCTCTACAATGCACTTTTTGATGCTCAAGGGTGCGTTTCCCTCTTTGGAAGCAGAATTTACCCTAGAGGGCTCAAAACCCTAAAAATTTGCAATGAAAGGAAATGAATTGACTATTGAAAGAAAGAGAGGGTTCATGGCACTAACCTGGATCAAACGGCAATGAAAACCATCCACAGAATTGATCGCAATCAGTAACTGAAGTTCGGGGGAAAAAAACAGGTTCAAAGCTCCAAAATGCAAATGGTAACTATTGAATGGTAAAAATGAATAGTAAAACTCTTTTTATTAGTCATTTGATTATTTGTAATGAATATTTATTGTTGTGACTATGGTTTTATTTATATTTTTATCATGAAATAGGTATTTTTATTCAATTTGATGTTATTCTGAACAGGTTTTACAATTGATGAACAGATTAGTCGTGCAGATTTATTTCAAGAATGATTTGACCATAAAGCATACTTTTATCCTTATTTTTCGAGCTTTGTTAAAAATGAAAAAGGACTTCAAGTGCACTTTTATCTCTTTTTTTATCTTCTATAACAAGGAAAAAGGAACCCTTGGAGTCTTCTTTTAGCTCTTTTCAGACTCCAATAATGTGAAAAGATTGTTGAGCACTTTTCTTTTTGAGCTCATAAAAGTAAATGAATTGATATCTACACAGTATAAGTTTAACCCTTTTCTGGACTGAGATAGATTATTTATAAAAAATGAATACCTTAGTCAAACATGACTAAAGAGGTTCTCTCAGATATTATTTTACATTTTTTCAGATATGAGCGACAAATTTACGAAAACGTACTTATGGAGTTTGCGTTCGTCCTCTTTTTTCGAACTCTCTAAATACGAAAAAGGACTGGGTTTTCACTGTTTTTAGGCTCATTAAAAAATAAAATAGCGACGGGCTTGTCGATCATGGGAAGAATCGAGTTTCATTCATTTCTAGAATCGTTAAATTATTAAATAGCGATACATTTTTCGCCCAAAGGGTTGAATTATAGATCAAGCATATGTTATCCTCCTCAAGCTTGTTAAAAATTAAAGAGGTACTGACTGAAAAATGACCGGGGAAAATTTGGGAAAGTGAATAGAACATTTTACGGTAGCAAGTCGCTCTTGAACATGAAACTTCACTCCATCACTGTGACTGTTTGGGTTGGGTAATCTTCTTGATGGTTCATTCATACCTATGGTTCATCATACCTTCACTTTGGTTTTGGGTCAATGCTTCCAACTCTTCTCAGTGTTGCCGATATGTTCAAGAGAATTCATCTAGTGAATACTCATCCTTCTGCAATACTCATAAACCTTCATTCTCATGAAATTCATCTCTAAAAATTGCTATATCAAGTAATACCTTTGTCTCTGAAATCAGTAACTCCCGTTTATCAATAAAGTGGCTTCCTATCAACATCAAATCATCATCTAGGAATTTCACTTAGAAACATCATATTCCACCCATGAGGTTTGTTACAGTATCGACAAGATCCTCACTTCCAGACTTTTGACTGAAATATTTTGTTTGTCATTCGACATCAAATCATCTATTCACGCCTTACGAAATGTACTGCAGTACCTTGAGGTCCATTGAAATGAATGGTGGTTCTCTCGCGTTTGTTAACAAATCACATCATTGGCCAGTAATCAAATGATGTCTTACCATGTTCGACTAAAAATTATATGTTCGCATAGCTAGACTTGTACTCGAACGATCGAGTGAACAAGATAAGAAGACCCTGGATCTAGTTTCATCCATCTGGGCTACGATTTCAGGATTTTTGTACACATCATCTGTATGGTGACCTTACATACAGATCGTCATCCGAACATGGGCCTATATCTGTAGGCATGTCTGTATTGGGCAACATTCCAATGTAGACGAATTTCTACACTATGTACATGTTATTAGATATTTTATGTGCTGAGCATGGGAATGCCTTCCCTCAGCAATTCGTGATCAAGAGGATATATCATGATGTAATGTATTGTAATATTGATGCAGGTATCCACTCCACTTCATCTCCAGCCCATCACAGTGTAAATAATCTCATTCAAAAAAATATTGTAATTATTATTCTGAATTCATGCTTTAGGGGGAATCTATTATAGGTCAATTTGGGCACCATTCCAAATGACCTAGTTAAACTGGACATCATCTCTAGAACCAATGAATAGGGTCTATCATTCCCTATAATTTTATCTGCTACATGCCCTAAGACAAAGAACAAGAACAAATCATTCATGAATTCCACTGCAAGGTTTCCAAGATTTGAAGTACATTTTATATCACCTATGAGCTCACCAATGTAATATCTCAAGGGGCTAAGTGCGTCGCATATGCAGGCACCTCCATTCAAGGGTGCTCTGCAAAGCACTTCCCGACACTCAAGGGTGCGTTGGTCAATTGGGAGCGAAATTCTCATTGTTCTAGAATCTCCACATGGCCAGTGCCTTCTAGAAGAGTGCATATGTAGCAACAAAACTTGTACGCTTGTTGACTTTAATAGAAAAAATGGTTTTAATTATAAAAATACACAAGAGGTATTTATAATAATAATTTAATAATAAAATATAATATAATAATATGATTGAATGATACAATGAGGCCTTGATTTTATACCTATGTAGGTGCCTTTTCACGAATGGGCATGTCTTTTAGACATGCCTTTTCAGCTAGCTAACTACTTAACATAATCACTATTTGATTAGTTAGTAATTATATTTATTATATTTATTCTATTTTATATAAATTATATTTGTTACATTGCCTCTTCCTTCAAAAGCTTTTTCCTCAAAACTATATTGTTGGCAATGGTCTTCATCCTACGGTAGTCATCTTGGGTTATGTAATTCATCACTGATACCTTGGCATGAATAATTCTCCAGTAATGTTGTCTTGAAACTGGGTTCTCTGTTTTCTTCTTTTCCTCTTATATATATATATATACAACCATAATACTATATATATACATATAATTATTCCGGTCAACTTAATTGAATTGAGCTCAGACAAATCACGCCGTTTTGACACAACCTCTGTTCGAACCTTAATACGCCATTGCGGTAAGCCCCCATCTAGAACCCAAACCTTGTCATGACCAAAAACTCTGAACATCCACCACACATGAGCAGCACTGAAAATTCCTTTTCCATCATAAATAATCACTTTATCTTTAATTTCAATTCAAAGAGCAGATACTGTAGCAGCAAACGCTTTATCTGATGGTAGCATATGTGGCAAATTTGAATTCTGGTCTGATATTTTGTCCATGTCAAAGGAGACTACACCAGGAATATGTGAATCCTAAAATTCTTGTAGTGGGTTTCTCTGCTCATTTGGCATGTACCAAGACACATCGACAACCTGGACATTGAGTTTCTTGAGATTTTGATGAAGCCAATCGGCGGTAACAACAGTCGTCAATATCGATGCTATCACACAAAGTTGAAGCCATGTTGTACCAGGCAAAAGTGGCAGCTACAATGGAACAAACCGAAAACAAAGGAGATTGCACGCCAGCTGTTGAAATGCAACATTGTTCCACCGAGAAGTTTCCGGAAACTCTCTGCAAGTTCGTTTTGTCGACGTCATTATCTGTGCCACAAGATTGTTGGACAATAACAGAGTGCACTCTAAGAAGAGAATCCTGAGCAGGAAAGAAAGTTTCAACTTCATTCTCATAATTACAATTCTCATCATCCTTCTCCTTTCCGTTTCTTGACGGTGAGCTGAAGATTACTATGACGCACTCATCAACGCCTGGAACAGTATCTGTAACTTTGATCTTGGAACGCGTCTCTCGACTCAGAGATTTTATAACTTTACCGGCCTTTCCTATAACACTTCACACCATACTAAGAGGACATAATATGCGATACACAGTACTGTCAGCACCAGGCAAAGCTCGCTCTTTGCCTGAGCCAGACTTCCACCTCTTATTTACATCATTGTTCTCTGGAAGCTCATTTTCCATGTGTGTTCACCTTCTAGTGGCAGAGTAAAACCCGTTCATTGTAGGCAATTCTTTGACAGAGTAGATGTCTCCCTCTTTTAAATAAAACCGTTGAACCACAAGAAGAAGTTCGTGAGTATCCGTGTGCTTGAATCCAATCGGTCTCTTCTCTGATATATTTATTGAATTAGTAGAATAGACATGCTCTAACAGAGGCTTGGCAAGGGACAGAAAGTGATCTGATAATGCAAATGAATCACCTTCTTCAGCATCAGGTGCATCAACCATTTCTCCACCCTCACTATCATCAACTGATTTGGGTGCACTCTCTTCTCCATCTTCAACATCATTCTCTACCACTGGACAGTTAAAATTTTCGTTCTTTTCCTATCTAACCATATAATTTATGTCTTCCATCTTGTCGTTCACTTGCAGGATAGCATTCTTACAAGAGGCGAGGTCACCGGCACTTGTACGCTTATTTGTTCTATTTATTATATTTTATAAAAATTATATTTGTTACAACATATGTGTCAAACTTTGAATCCATGTGTCCATTTTACATCTCTGAGCTTGGGAACATGTCTTGCTTATTATTAGAAAATTATTGACTGTAAAAATACCTTCATCTCATCTATAAATTGAGCATAGATCCTAGTGCTTGAGGAGGAAGAAATTGAGTAAAGAAATGCTGGTGGAATTTCAATTAAGGATTTGATTTGAGTGATATGCTGCTAGAGAGATGTTCATTGTGATGATTCTGGGATGATGTTGGAGATGGTGACATCAAATCAATCGTTGGTTGTAACCTCCCCTTCTATCCATTAATAAATATTGCTGCTTACTTTCCCACATATGTGTCTGTATAAGCTTATGTCTTTCATATTATGAATTCTTATCCGATGTATATGGTTCATGTTTCATTGATTTAACTGAATAAATTGAATAGCCATCTATACATTGCAATATCTTTTTTGTTTAGTGTTCATTATTGTAGTAAATATTTTGGTGATCTAGCTTGGATTTGAAGCTACAGCAAGAGCGACAAAAGGATAATAGGAAGCGCTTGGACCCCAAGTAGGTTTCTTGATCTATTCTGTATGACTATTTACTATTAGGAAAAGTATCTGCAAAGTCTTTAATCTACTGTTATAAATTCATAGCACCACATTTAGGGAAGAATTTATCCATAATTCATAATTTCGCATAACAAATTCAATATTTCCTAGGAAAAAATAATTTTGTAAAAAAATTTGTTCCTGATTTCTCTCAAATTATTTTTCCTTTACAACTAATGATTAAGAAAAACTCAGTTTTCAAATGGGGAAATAATGAAAGAGAATCCTTTGAGTCAATCAAATAATATATTATCGATTATCCCTCCTTAACAACTCCCAATTTTTCTAATCATTTTATTTTTCATACTTTTGGTTCTTATTTATCTTATGTTGCAGTATTAACACAAATCAATGATCAAAAAATAGAGGCACCTATCTCTTTCTTCAACTCAAACCTACAAGGAGTTGAACTGAATTATTCAGAGGTGGAGAAACAAACCTTTGCAATTTTCAAATCCATAAAGCATTTCAAATCTTTTCTTTTGAAAACTCACACTAAAGTAATTGTCTCATTCCCAGCAGTAATAAAATTACTTGTTCAAAAAGAGTTAGGAGAGAAAAAAGAAAATTGGGTGATTGCTCTGCAATAATATGACATAGAGATCAAACCAGTTAAAATTTTCATAGGTAAAGGTTTTTGTAGACTAATTACTGGATCTTCCAATATATTAACTGATGAAGACTTAGGTAACAATATTGCCCATATTTCAGAGGTATGTCTTGCTGATACTGAATCACAATATGTTGATCTCATTTTCTACTTAAAGAATGGTTATTCTCCCCCTGAAATAAATTACAAAAGAAAAAGGGCTTTAAGATTTAAATTCAATCAATATGAAATCATTGACAATGTGTTATTCGGGAAAAATTATGATTTTGTTTTTTTGAGATGCTTAGAAAAAAGTTGAAGCACAAAGGGTTTTGCAGGAGTTACATGATGGACCAGCTGGTGGACACTTTGGAGGAGATACCATTGCTCATAAATTTCTGCATGTTGGATATTACTGGCCAACTCTGTTTAAATATACCCATGCCTATGTAAGTAAATGTAAAATTTGTCAAAATACTGCAGGAAGACAGAGAAAACCAACCTTTCCTCTTCAACCAGTCCACATTGAACAACCTTTTGAACAATGGGGATTGAATATAATAGGTGAGATTGTTCCTCATTCTTCCAAGCAACATAAGTTTATCCTTACCGTTACAGATTATTTCACCAAGTGGGTGGAAGTGATACCACTTAAGGTAGCCAATTCTCACAATATTACAGAGTTCATTGATCAATTCATTATCACTAGTTTTTGTTTACCAAATGCACTTATTTTTTATAATGCATCTTAATTTTCAGGAAATAGCATGATTGAGTTTTCTTTAAAAATAGGGTTTAAAAACCTCATTAGGATTATTAAACGAACTGTTGATCAAAGCCAAAAGAAGTGGCATAAAACCTTTATATTTTCTCTATGGGCTAATAGAATAACTAAGAAGGCCTCCATAGGTCCTTATCAATTTAATCTAGTGTATGGGAAAGAATCTATTCTTCCTCCTAATCTAGCTCTCCCCTCATTAGCCCTGGTACAATTTATCGAAGAAAAACCTTCTTCTTCTCTGCAATTAAAAATGTCTCAAATACTCAAAGTAGAAGAAGATTGGGGAAAATCCAAACAAATGCATGCTCACCATCAACAACTAGTAAATCTTCCTTTTATGCAAGCTTGTTCGATAAAAATACTTTTCATGTTGGAGATCTAGTCCTGAAATGGGACAAGACACATGAAGAAAAAAGAAAGCATACCAAATTTCAAAAATAAGGAAAGCATACCAAATTTCAAAAAGTGTGGCTTGGACCATTTCAAATTGTTTAAAAATTAGGCCCATCAACTTTCATTCTGAAATATTTACAAGGAAAGAGGGATGCTCTTCCTCTTAATGGGTTAGTTCTAGAAAAATTCTTTTCATAAAATAAAATTTGTTCTATTGTAAATATGTAAATATTCACATATACATACCTATGTCTTTTAGTATAAATAATTTTAGGTAACATAATTTTGGCTTTTTATCAATTTCTCTAACTATCTTAGGATCTTTTTTCTTTTGAAATTATAAATTTTGGGGAAATGATTACAAAATTGAAAATTGGATAATTAATATAAAACTTTGAAACCTTTTGTCCATTGAATTTTTAAAATCTTTTAACCTTAAAACTTATAAAATATTTGATCTTTTTATCAATCAGGAGAATTTTTTCTTTAAAAATTAAATACTATTTTGTATCTTTAGCATATTTAACTCCAATTGGCATCGATTACTCTTAAGGAGTCAACGATCCTCCCCATCCATTCATCATACATTTTTAGAGTCTAATTCAAAAATATAAGAAAATTAAAAGATAAGAGGTCTCATCATGAGCCTGCTTACCATGATCATGGGAAAATAATAGGTTGACATTATCATTACTGGACATTGTTAGCACTCCACTGGATCTTCGAAGGCTGAGAAGGAGACCAACAAAGGCAACCATAGACCACTTTGACCTAGTAGCTAGCCCTACTAAGCTAAGAGGGCTCTCTCAATGAGATCACAGCCAAATTGACTATATAATAGAGATTTTATGCTAGTTATAACATGCTCTAGGGTTTGATTGATTTGGATTTTGTGCTGAATGGTGAATTAGGTCAAGGAAAAACGAGGTTAGGGCTCTGGAAATCATATTTGCAGAGATGTAATGGGGCAAGGTAGGCACACACTTTAGCACTTTAAAGGTATCTTTGGGAATGTGGAAGATTGATAGGGTTTCAAAACGAGTATGGAAATCATGAATTCGTTTATATCAGAAGAAAGTGAACATAAATGTGAAATTTTCTAAAAAACAGAGCATTGAAATAATGAATTCTGCTTATCAAACATAGAAATAAATCACATAAGACATGGAAATGAAAGATGGAAAGCACAATACTTTAAAACATATGATAACAGAAGAATAAACATTGCTAAAACACATACCACATTACGCCACCACAATAGCTGCAAACTATGTCTATTAGTTTCCTGCCAAAATCACAAAGTACACTAGTGTTCAAGGCTCAATTCCACAACATCCAACCTTTGGAAATGATTACAAACTATATCTTATAGGAAAATACATCATAGGATAGCTCATCAGGTCAAAAATCCAATTCAAGTCTCATCATAACTATCTTTAATGAGTCCTCACCTAAAAACTAGGATAGTTGAAATAATTTCCAAGATTTTAGACAAAGTTTAGGAGAGCTTATCTCCTCATTAATTACAAATTTCCTCATATAGTGAGGAAAAAACCAACCTAAAAGATTAAAATGAACAAAATTAATTACAATAAATTGAATTTAATATCATTCAATGCATGAAAAATTTTCTAGATTAGATGGGTCGCACTAGGAGCAAAAAGGTTGCACCAGAATGCATCAAAATAGGAATTTAGCAGAAAGGTCGTGAAAAGGTTGCACCAATTGAGAGCTACTTTTGGCTGACTTTTAGGAATCCAAAATGAATTCTGAAAGCTGGGTCAAGTATCCACACGTGTCTACTTTCCAATGATCCATCAAACTCCAAAAAATTCCCACAGGAAGGCATCCAAAACCTGATTTTACCAACCTCACTCAGAAAGGTCGCGTCAATCCAGATTTATTACCAGAAGCATGAAAAAGGTGATGTTTTCTAATGTTTTCATCAAATTTAGAAGCTATCATGGAAAACCCAATTCATATATGGCATGTACTCGTGAATATATATCCATCCATGTAGAGAAAATAGCATTTTGGTGCCCAGAGAAAAAGGGTCGCACCTGAGCGCGACCTTTCCGTATGCCAATTTCTGAAAAATTTTGGGGTTTTCTGGAAAAATAGGACTCAAATATGGAGCAATATATATCTAACCATGTGGTTATGTGAAAAATAGAGAGATGTTTTTTTATTTGTCGCATTAGGGATACAAACCTCCTCCTGTTTCCTAATATGCTTCTCTAATTTCCCACAATCTTCTCTGAAAAAAGGTGACTAAACCAGGAAATTTCATAGTGAGACAAATAGGCTATGAAGATGTGGATGGATCTCTTATTCTGTAATACCTATATAAAAAATGAGAGAGGATTTTTTTATTTGGCATGTTAAGAACACAAACAATCTCCAGTTTCCCAAAATGCAGCTCCCATTGTTCACAATGTTCTCTAAAAAAAGATGTCTAAAATAATATTTTTTCTGAAAAATTTCAAAAAATGGTCGTGAAAGGGTTGAGCCACTTTGATATGTATTTTGGAGGGCTTCCCAAAGTATTTTTTGGCTTCAAGTGGTATGGTTGGAAATATTAGGATTTTTGCGACAAAATGGAGTCATTAAGCACTGCAAAACCCTTCTCCAAACTCCTGACAAATTGATTTGAAGACATCATGATCAAAAGTTTAGAAAATGACCTAGAGCAATTGTATTTTGAGAATTTATCTCAAAGCATAACACCTATGCATAAATTGAAGGATTTATTTGTCATTTGGCCTATTATTTCCAAAAACCTCTTTCATTTTTGTAAAATTCATCTCCATTACTTCAGAAACTGATTTTCAGCAAAATTGTACTTGTGTGCACTTTGGACCCTAGAAAATGATCACAAATCTCTAAAAATGATGCCATGGGTCTGAGTTGAATCAAACCTGGAAACTTTCCTTCCTTTGTTGTAATTTTTTTTTCTCATTTCCATGGTGTTTGTTTATATGATAGAAACCCTAGCTTGATGGGAAGGAAGGAAACGGTGGAATCTAGGAAAACAGGGGAAAATGGGATAGCAAGTTTAGGGAGGGAAATGGAGGGGATATGAGTTATGGAAAAATATGAAAAACATAGGGGAGATAGGGGGGTTTTTTAGGAACATAGTTCAAGTGGAATTCCTTGAAATGGATAAGAGAAAGACAGGAAAAAGGCTAAAACACAATCCTAACCCATATTTTTTGCAAAAACGCAGTGTGGGCTAGGGTTTTAGGGGAAAATGAAAGAAATGAGGGAGATGAATGTGGTAAATGGTTTGGGGAGGTGTATGAGGTGTGTAGGAAGGTGATAGGGTAGAAAAACCAGGATTTCTCTCACTTAAACAAAACAAACACCAAAGAAATCAAAAAACACAATGAAAACCATAGGAGAGGGATTTCAACATTTGCGAAAGAAATTTAGTTGAATGAAAGGTGAGGGGTGATCACTTACTGACTTGGAAGCTTTTGAAACTTGTAAAATTATGATTTTACTCTTCTCATTTCTCCTCTAGGTTTATTTTCTAATTTTCTAACTCCCATGATGGTGACAATGGTGATGACATGACTCCCATGATGGCTTTTGATGGCATGAACAAATGATGGCACCTCAAATGTAATCCTGGACCCTCACCTAGATGATGGTGTATTAACTAATTCATGACCATAAACACTTAAATGAATACTTGATCGAGATGAGTGATGATGACCATGAGTGAATGGAGGGAGTAGCGTTGACCTAGACAACAACCAATGATCAAATTCTATGAGACCCTAACAGGACATGATAAGAGCTCATTTGATCATTGGTGATAGGATGAAAAGACTAACACTAACAGACACCAAACCAGGGTAATGGCTTATGATTACTTAATTATAAGATAATTAATCTCATCATGAGCTAGCTTGTTCAACTTTATTACAACCCGTGAATGGCATTGTCACTATCTGGCCACCAAACCAGGGCAATGAATTTTAAGTATATATATATATATATATATATATATATATATATAACATAAAAAATAAATAAAATTTAAATTTTACCTCTAAAAATTGAAATCATAAATGGATGGGATACTGGTTCATTGATTGGTTAAAAGGTGACCCTGTCGAGGCTATAGACACCTGCTGGCAGGAGTGGCTCTACCTATGACAAAATGAATTCATAAAAAAAGCTAACTTTAAAAAACCCCCCACTTTATCTTTATAACTGATTAATGAATGATACAGATAGTTAAGATTTTAATCTATAAGAGGTTGCAAAAGAATTACAATCAAATGATTTTATTTTATTTTATTTAGAGTAATCTTATTTACCCAATATTTCAAAATAGTTTTCCTTTCCTAATTATTTTTACTTATTAAGTTTAAAATTTCATTATAGTTTTTCTCAAAGATAACTAGTTCTTCCAGTAAATTGCCAATTGTTGTGCTACTTAACAACCCCCCATTATAATTAGATGGTTAACTTACTAAATAATGGGGTCCCTTTTAATTTTTAGGTTAGAACCTTTTTAAATAAATAAAACAAGTTATTTCATTCCAAAGGAAAAAAAACTTGTTATCCAAACTTAAGTCTTAATTCTATTTGTCGAAGGACTATGAAATTTTTTTATTTAGGCTTTATCGCAGTTCACATATCGCGAGTTGCAACGATAAATCAAAACGTCGTGCCATAAAAATGTGTGATGCAAGAGAAACATACATTAAAGTCTTAAATAAATTTAACAAAGGAGAAAGCCTCCACACGTATAAGATCCACAGTCGGTCCCCGCTATCGCAAAATGATATCATCGTTTCATTTGTTATACACGCTCCAATCCTTTGATGTGATATATCACCGTCGCTACATCACAAGTTCCTAATCGCATATGCCTATCTCTCAACTCTTCAATTGCGATACTTATATCACATCGCAAAATTTGAAACAAGCCTGGTCTTAAGATATCCCTATGCGATAAAACTATGATACATGCTTATCTGTCATTTAGCTTTTAGCTATAATAAAAATTTATCGCATATCAACAAAAGGTGAACATCGCAGTTTCAAAATTGCACACTCAAGAAAACTTGTGATGCGAGATATCCAATGGGGCATTGAGATGTCTATTAGACCACATGAACACGCATTTTCATTAATGATTCAAGGTAACGGTATTTATGTTCTCGAGAATGAAAATGATTTGATCACCTTCACTTAATTTTTCGAGATTTAATTGCATTAAAAATATATCCGATATCACTTGATTGTTTTTTCATAATTCTCTTGCATCCCAAGTGTTTTTTCTCCATTCTCTGCTCTTTCTCTCCATTGTAGGCTTGTCCCGATAAGAAAAACCTAAGTGAAATTTCGAAGAACCCTAAGAAGAATAAAAGCCAGTGGTTCCACCACAGCGGCTCCACCTACTCCAAATATAACTGAGATTCCCCCATTGTTCTACGATACAAAATTCACCACATATTCTAGAATCTCTTATTGGGAAGCCATGTACAAATTGTTTGAAGATGGAGAACCCAGAGTGATCAAAAGGGTAGCCACAGCTGATGACTCCTCATCGTCTTCTGAAACTAATTATGTTGAATATTGCAACAAGAAACAGTGAAGGAGGCATCTTGAAACATCATTCCTGATCCTAGTTGGAAAGTGATCACCTAAATTAGGTGGGGTCCACACAGGTGATTTTTGTCGCAAAGTCTCTTTTTAGACTATGTCTATTTTTAGACATGTCGATCATATTCTATGAGTTGTAGGATGCTATTTTTGGATGGTTGGTCAAGTTGGAAAAATAGATGGACTTCTATTTTTAGACATATTGGGCGGAATCTATTTTTAGATTGCCAGTCTAAAAATAGATATGTCTAATATTATTAGCTCTTAATAATATTTGGACTATAAACATTATCTTATTCTCTTGGAGCACTTCAGTTAAGTGCACAGATGTGGCACAGGAGCTGACAGAAGGAATTACGCTATTCCAGAGGGTTAAGTGGAGCTATTGCATGGATACTTCAGTTAGAACTCATGTGACAGAGTTTGGTGGAGTTATTGAGGTAGTTGATGGAGTTGTGTTCAGTTTTTAACTAATCTAAACATAGTTGAGCTAGTTGTATCTAGTCTAACTGATTGATACACTAGTGAGAGTGGTGTGAATTAATGAATAATTAATTCAATAAATATTAAATCATTAATCAACTGAAGAATACATCAGTTAACTATAGTGCATGGACAGTTTTAGTGGAGACCAGTGGAGAGGTAGGTGAAAGAGCAAGTGTGACTATCAGTTGTGACTATAGTGTTGCATTGTTTGCACCAAAAATTTAGTGGAGATGCCTTTAAGGATTGCATGAGCAAGGCTGGAGAAATTCGAGTTCATCCAGAGCCATTCTTCAGCAGGGATTGCACAGTAGAGGCAGGCTAAAGGCTGGCAAAGATCGGGGCATGGATTTGCAAGATTGGGCCTAGTTAGTGTATGACGATTGTACTGTACTGAGAGCTTGTGATAAGCTTTGTATGTTTGTATGAGATTGTCATATTATCTCCATGTTACATAATATATAGTTGGGGTTTTCAGATTTAAGATTTCCCATTACATACTGTGTTCATATGTGTGAACTTTTATGGTTTTAATGTGTGCATGCAATTGATTTTATTTCCGCATGTGATGATCAATGGTGGAATAGATTCTGTATTGTACATGAAGTTAAAATAGTGTGTGATCAGGAGAATCTTGGACATATGCATGCGTAGTGCATATAATTTCTACAAATTATGTTGATGTCACTAATTCCTTCCTTCATCAAATTGTTGATCAGTCTAAGATTATACCCTATACTGATATGGTTAAGTGGATTATCGAAAATCTGAATATCTTATAAAGGACCTTCCTAACCTCAAGACAAAAAATATTTGGGTCTTTTAGAGTCGAATACTTGAAGAAAATGTATCATCTTCCATAAACACAAAATACTTATGATAGTAATTTCCTTCAGAAATTTGTAGATGAAAACAAAGTTGAGTCATAACTAATAAGACAATGGAGACGAGATCCAAACAAACACAAGCACGATGAAAAGTGTATGTAATCCATATCTTTGATCATTGGTCCTCATTGCTATATTATTAGTATGATGTGTAGATTGTTTGGATATCCCAATACATAGAAGTTTGCAGTTGAATGGGTCCCATTAATTGATGTTGCAGCAGAATCCTACATAAATGATTGGGCCACTATCTTTTCAAATAACATAGCTTCCCAAATCCTAGCCTATAGAAGAGAGCGAAAAGTCTCTACTAAGATATTGCCCCCTTTTTATATGAGTGCATTTATTATGGATGTCATTTGATTTAACAATGATTTTCCATCAATGGGATGGAAATGGACCCTAGAATACCCTACTCCTATCCACATCTATCATAAATTCCTCTGGGAGTCTAATTTATAACCCCATTTCTATAAAATATGTCATGGAGTCATGCTACCTTTATACCAAGATGTATTTGGTGAAAAAGCCCCCAGATTATCTGATGAAGCTAGGGATGATTTTACAACCATAGGCAAGTGGTTCAGGGAAGAGTTATTTACTTATGATAGAGTTTTTGGTAGTCTGGCCAAACCACATGTTCTTCCTCTCTATGTCCCTGACAATTTTTTGGCCCGAGAATTTTCCTATCAAACCATGGGAAATGGCTTAACTAAAGCCCTTAAAGAACCAAAGAAGTTTGCCTAGCCATCATTCCCTATTCACTATGGAGTATATGCTTTGGATAATTTCAAGCATGTTGAGCTTGAAATTAAACATATACAATGCCTAAACTTTCCCACTATTCCTATCAGGAAATATGACCCAAACCAAGTGGCCCAAAACTTCACCGCTCAGGTTAAAGTGAGATAGTTCATACATGAACCTGATGATTTTGATGATCTATTTGAGTCCACCCAAACATACGTATAGGTAGAAAGGTTACCAGAAGCTCGTTTGAATCTGGAGAAGAAGAATAATTTTAGAGAATACATAAGCCAAATGTTGGAAAATCTCCCTCTTGACACATTGAGGGTTTCTCAACCAGTTCTACAAACAGAGAATGATTTGGCGCGGTCTACAAAAGACAATGATATGGCACAAGAAACAAATGAAAATACATCAACAATGCAACAAACTAAAGAACCACTATATAGCAGTGATTTGGATTAAGTGTGGGATCAACTTGATCAACATATTAATAAATCAGGACTGCAGGAGGTAAAGACCTCAACTCCAAAAGAAACAATCAACACTCTTGAAACTAATAAGAATAACCCACTTACTATTGGGGCTTTTGACAAAGTTGTCAATACAAATGATGTGGAATTCATCTCGGCACACCCCACTTCATAAATTTTTCTTAAAATCAAAGAGATACCTCCTCTCGATATATTTTACAGTCCTAAGCATAGGGTTGTAATGAGTACACAAAGGAAGAGAAGAGAATTGAGAAATCATAGGAACTAGTTCCTGGAGATGTATCTTTGGATGTTGTGTGGAAGGATCCACAAAAAAACCCCTATGATGATTTAACTAGGATATGAAATGGAAACTATTGACAAGGCTTCATAAGTTCAGCAATTAGTTAGAGACAAAGATGACAAGATCCAACATTTGGAGCAGGAATTATTGAAAGAAAAATAGAACATTGATAATCAATGGCTAGTACAACTATTTCAATTGCAAAAGAGCTTTGTTGAAATGAAGCCTCAACATGAAACTAAAATCAATATTAAAGATGCTCAGTTACAAGAACTTCAACTTAGAATTGAGAAATTGAAGGATAATTTTAAGATTGAGGATTTCAAGAAAGAGGCAATGGAAATTAATACTCTCCTTGCCCAGCAATAGGTGGTATTTGCCAAAAGTTGGTAGTAATCAATGATCTATGTAAAACAAGCGATTCACGGATGAATCTGTTATTCGATCTGAGGAAAAAAATCGATGACATTAAGAAAGAGAAGTGAGCCCTCCAAGGATAGAATATTCACGCTAAGAAATACTCTTTAGAGACTGGGATATAAAATTGAAGCAAGCAGAAAGATCCATTTTTAGTGCGAGAGATATCGCAGGAAATATTACTTAAACTATCAGGGAGAACCTATTTGGTGCTCATATAATTCAGGAATTCCCAACTGATTTCTTACCCGATATTAATATATTAATGAAATCATGGCAGGAATGGTCCAAGAAGAAGGAGGATAATATTAAAAATTTTCAAAGTTGAACCTTAAGAGGTATTGGAAATATCTGGTAAATCCACATACCCAATGGCTGATGTTGTGATGCCTTGCCAACACCACTTCATACATGCTTCTTGTGTTCTCAGATGTAGTGTATACAGGACAAATGCGCATAAGGCCAGTTCATCCTCCTGAATTGAAGCCCGTGGTGGATATCTATGATTTAAGACAAGAAATGGAAAAGAAAAAAGATTCCCATTCTTGAAGTTATTGTTCAAACAAACTCTATTTTTGTTCTTTTAAGCCTCATTTTAAGGATGGTTGTTCAAACCTCCTCATAATTTCATGTATTTACTATTTTTACAGTTTAAGTCCAAAATATAAATACGCTTTTATGCTTTTAAGAAAATGGTTCTGAATTTTTGTAAAGAGGGCTTTGGAAATTTGCACTACTATACTTTTTGAATCATCCTAATAGAAAGGTTGGACCAAGGCTATTTTCTCATGAGAAGATATTTATATGATTGTTGTGTCTATATGTGATATATAGTCATATTTTTCCTTAAATTGTTTTGCTATGTTTGTTCTTTAAATACAATTACACACTAATTCACTGTTGAACGTGTGAGATTTCCATCTTTAAATATATGTAAGAAACAACCATATCTTTCATGTGAAATTCATTTTAAAATTAATTTGATTAACTATATAATCAAATTAATCATCTTACTTATATTTACTTCTTTAAATGATTGGTGATATATATTATCTTGCACTTAAGAAAATATTTTAAATTGCATATAAAGAGTAAATTAAGTCCCGAGATATAGATAAATAGAGATATATATACTTAAGTTTCTTTTACTTAAATTTATCACTCTCATTTCACTAGTTTACACCTCACACCCACTCAATTATATTTGAAAGGGAAATTGGTCCCATTATCCCCAGTAGGACCCACTATTCCAAATAGAAAAGGAACGGTTTTCAAGTTCCCAACCGGGTGGTTATCCCCGATGTTGAGGAAATGATTTTCGAGGCCTCAACATGGCCCTAGGTTGTTTGCACTAACATGATTATATTAATTTATAATTCTTTACCCTGGCTGAATTTATCCGTCGTCAGTCACACCGTCTCCATGATTTACCTCATGAACGAGGTGGAATTATTACTTATGCATGGAGAGTATTTGTTGGTTCTCAAGACTTATACCAACACATAGTCTTAGAGTCTGTACCTAGTCCTTCTGATAGTGATATGATATCTATTGAGACTTTGGCAGATGATTATGTTTCTCCTGCCATCCACCTTTGACCGATCCACTAGGACCTGTGTTGTTACGGTTGAACACAAATGGTTCCACACTCGCTTATAATTTTGTTCTTTATCATTTTCCTACACTATGGCGGAGTCTCTGACCTCCTTACTTTATGCATCGGTAATTTATTCTACCATATCATCATTTTTTATTCTTGGTGGGGCCATATCTACTCCTCTGTCTACACCTCTCACTTCTTATTGGGTAATTCCACCAGTATCTCCTATATCTCCTGTAAATTTATCGAATGTTTCCATGCCCACACAATCTTCTATGTTGAGCATGGTGCCTCATCCTAGTCAGCTGGTAGGATCAGGAATATTTTCACCCAAATTTGCTCCAACAATGATTCATTTTCTTGAGTTAGGCATGGTTACTTCTGGAAGCATGTGGGGGGGATCATCAGTTGTCCCTAGTAAGCCTGGGGGGTTTCTTCTAGCATGTCACAAGCCTAGTATAGTTCACTTTTTGGAGGGACACCACATTCCAACACCTTTCCTAGGGGGGAAACCCCATTGCCAATATCGTCTCCCATATAGTTTATCCTCCTTATGTTGGTCCTACTCTACATATTGGTCCTTATTTTACTCCTCAATACAATCCCATGAGAAACCATTCTCTTGGGGTTCCTTTTCTCTCTAGGGGAATATACCCTAGGGGGAAACATCCATTCAACATTCATTCTAGCTTGCAACAGTCTTATGTCGGGGCGAAACCTTTACTTCACCAACAAGGGTGTTAGCCTCCACAATGTCCCAAGGCTGAGAAAGGATATTGATGGAGGTAACCTCAAACCAAGCATTTAGTTTGGTAGCTATCCCTACCAAACCGGAGAGGGCTCTCTCTATGAAATAACAACCAAAGGGTTTGAATGGATGAGTAGTAAATTTTAGGCTAGTTAGGTTAGCTATAGGGTTTTGAAAGTTTGATTTTTTTTCTATTGGATCAGGGATGAAAAGCAGGTAGCTAGGTCAAATTTTTAAAGGGTTACAACTACGAATATATAAAGGAGCAAGGTAGAAATTATTTAGTGATGGGATTAGGGTTTTTCGCTATACTGTAGAATTTGGAAATGAAGGAGGATCTTAATGATCATGTATCATGAATTCATTAAAACAAAAGGAAACAAACATAAAATGATATTCCCAAACAAAATAGAGCTTATAAAGGATTCTTCTTATCAAACTTTTAAGAAGATATGTTAAAGAAAGCAAGGCATGTAAATATAAAATGTATATCATTTACAAAAGACTATAACAGAGAAAATACAACATCAAAAACTCACTACACATGAATTCCTAGATAATAGGTGCAACTGGTCCCTTTAATTTCTGAATAAAATCTGAAGCACAAGCTACAATAGTCTCACCCTCTGATGTCTAGCCATCAAAATGACTAATAAATGCATACATATAGACAAAAATCCGTTTCCCCTCTCTTAGGGGTCAAATCCTAGAGTGGAGGAATTGATCACATGATCCTGTCACCTAAAACCTAAAGACTAGGGAGGTTAACAAGACTCTCCCCGAGATAGAAAAATTGATACCTTTAACCATTAATGACATTTACAAGAATGTATCCACCTCTTTTTTACTCTAACCAACATAATTACACATGATTACATCATCACATCATAAAAAATGAAAAATTACATCAGTGGAGGTAGAATCTAGACTAATTCAATTCATAAAAGTGACTTTCAGGAAAAACACAGCAAAATTAGGCAAAAACGCAGTGCGCTGGGAGAAAACACACTGAAATTGGTAGAAGTGACTTTAGAAGGCCTTGCCTGAGGTCCAAATGTTGATATGAAATATGCTAGAGAAATCTCTTCATGTTGGCTACATGATAGAGTCCTCAGGCAGTGAAAAATACTACTCCTAGCCCCTCAAAAGTCCATTCTCCCACAGGTACTCCAGAAACGCAGTGAGTTGTTCAAAAAGAGGGCATAAAGGTGGTTTTTGAGTGGTTTTTGGGCCTTTTCACCCACCAGAACTTGCTCAAACTTTGCTCCCAGGGGATAGAAGTGATGTAGAACTCATTCGAAATCCAAAAATGCAAACATTTTATCATTTAGAGGCCCCCATCAAAAGCGCAGCATGGGGAAGACTACGTTTTTTACTTACTGACTGTGTCAAAACCTAAAAAAATCAGAATTCTTCAAAAAAAATCAATTCCTCTCCAAATTTTCCCAAAATTTCTCTAGAATTACTCCATGAAGCACTCAAATGTATTTCTATGCTATGAGGGAAGCATCAGTTAGCAAATCCAACTTTCCCTTCTCCTTTTCCTCCATTAGGGTTTCTTTGATTTTTGCCTCCAATTGCTTGATTTTTTCTTGAGACACCTGATTTCTCTTATAATAGTGCATGGCCATGTATCTATGAATGTTATTGTTCTTATTATCCCTCTTCAGGAGCTTTTCCAAACGACCATTGACTCTATCAAGCCAATACTCCCTATCTTTCTCAATGTCTGCCAATATGAGCTCATCCACTATTGTGTCTTTGGTGGAAATACCTCTCTTTGTTGTTGAGGTTCTATTTTTAGGCCTCTAGTTCTTGGACTTTTCCTTCTAACCTGATCTTCATTCTCATCTGAATCATCTATACCAACTATTTCTTTTCCCTTTGCATCCTCTTTGCTAGCATCAACTTTATGTCTATTCAAAATTAGTTGATTTACCTTCAGTTGCATGTTCTCCTGCTCTAGGAAAGAAATCAAGAAATTAGCATTGAAAAAGTTATCGTTTAGTTCTTTGATCTCAGAATATTTATCCATGATGACCTTCTCTGCTGATATGTGTTCCTCATCATGCAAATGTGCCTCATGTTGTGGTGATGATCTTTGTTCTGTTGATCTAGGCTTGGCCCCTTCCACAATGTTTGGAGAAAACACAAGCCTCCTACCTCTCTGATATGTTTTTTTCACCTTAACCCTAGGTGTCTTCTTCATTGAAATTCTTCTAGATGAGCCAATCTCCCTTTTCATGGATGGTGTTGCTGGTGTAGCTGATGATGTACCTTGGCTAGTAGGTTGACTAGAAGGGTGAAAAAGACATTGGACTAAATGAATGTCTCCCAAGTGATGCTCTTCTCTTCAAGCCAGTGCATGGAAATGCTTTTGATGAGGGCATGGTGGAAAAGGCTGGCTTGATGATCACTTTCTCTATGTTGTAATTTCTCTGCCATTTTATCCAAGCTCTTGTAGAGGTAGTAGGATAGGTTGAGAGATTTTACCTCTGTGAAGTGCATGAGAAATCTGAAATGATACTTGTACAATCTAGAAAATATGCCCTCACTTGTAAAGTAATTCATAATGGTCCTCATCAAAGGAGAAAACTTATCAAGTAGCTGACCAAAAGGAAACACTTTCTTAAGGGAATCTTTGTAGTGACCTTTGATGAAGGGTTTGTAGTTTTGAACATCCAAATCTAATATCGTAAACCACTTTTACCCACTATTTGGTATCCCTGTGGCTGTAGCTATGGCCTCAATCAAGATTGTGAATCTCACCCCTACAATTATATCCTTATATCTCCTAATGTTATTGGCCAACAAGCTTGTCAACTTGGCATGATATTTGACTTTTTGAATTTTCTCACAAAACCAAAAACACTCTACATTCTGAAAAAATAGCTTGGCCAGTGAAGAAGAAATCAACTCATGAGTGTCGAGTGGCTCAAACCTTGATACTTGACTTCCCTTTTTATAATAGTCCCTTTCTCCCTCCATGTTGATATTTTGCAAGGCAAAAACCCTAGTGGAAAAAACAGGGGTAGTGAGTGAGGGGAAGGGATGGATGGGTTAGGGAGGTGAAATGAGGGTAGCAAAATTTTGGGAAGTAGGTAGGGGTTCTAGGGAAAATTGGGAAGTGGAAATGGATGATAAGAGTGTAGGAATTAGCCTAGGGAATTTTAACACAGTCCTAGCACTAGAAACTACCAAAAACGCAACATGGAGATAGGGTTTTCTTGTAGATATTTGAGAAATGGGAGTAGGGGAGTGCAAGGGTTGTAGGAAGTGTGTTTAAGTGCGAGTGAGGGTAAAATGTATGTGGTATAGGCATTTTAGCTTGAAAACTTAAAAAAATGAGGTTTCACCCACAAAAACGCAGCGTGGGGAAAAATGGAGGCTTTGCACCATAAAAACAAGGAAATAAAGCTCATAGGAGGAATCAAAGGCCCTTAAATTAATTTCAGATTGATGATGCGGATTTCAATTGCCCTTCAAAACCCTTGGAAGCAATATTTTTAATTGTTTGAGTGAAAATGCAGCGTGACAACTTGGAATCACTTCTTTGGAGTATCCTTTGATGCTAAGAGTGTTGAGGTTTTCTTTGATGCTGAGTGAGAGCTATTTTCCAATGGAATGAGTAAGAGAAATTATTTTGATAGTCTTCTATAGCTTGTGGAAGTATTTTTCTTCATTATGGTGTGGTGGTCCACCAAGTGCTTTTCACTTTTTCTTTGAAAACTATACATCTTTATAACATTAGAAATTATTACATCATATTTAAAATAAATTACACTTAAAACAAACTTTATTGAGAAAATTCCCTATTACTACTCCTTCATTTGCTAGATTTATTAATGAAATGATTAATTTAAACCCTAATGACCTAATGGTGACAATGAGTTGAATGAGGAACATGGTGGTATGATTGAGATGGAAATGAAGACTATACAATGATCTCATCCACCTAAGAGTTGGCAATGACCAGCACAAAAAGTTTTTTTTTAATGGAGTAGTAATAGACCAAGACACCACTAGTGAGTGACCAAATTTTTATTTGAAGACCTACTGAAACCATAAATATTTGACTTGACACCATAAAAAAAAATTAAGAGCACATTTGATCACTGGTGATAGGCAGAACTGACTGACACTAACAAAGTGTGTCATTTTAATAATTATATAGTGGGACCACAAGGTTGGTCAGGGGCTTCTCCTACTTATGATCTATTTATCCGACTCCAAAATCCATTCTTATCTTCTCTTGATTTACCATATTTGGTGAAGTTTACTAATCACCCCATCTATCATGATCCTTGGTGGTCACCCATGCCTCCTAAATTGTCGTCTGATATTCCCAAATTTTAAGGGAAGCCTTGGGAGAATCTATCCACCCACATCACCACCTATTAGTTATGGTGTTCTTCTAATTCTTTGGTGGATGATTCTATTAAACTTCTCTTGTTATAACAGACGTTAACTGGGTATGTCGCAAAGTGGTATATCGAGTTAGATACTACATCCTATAGTGACTTTACCTCTTTAGCTCAAACCCTTTTGACACATTTCTAGTTTCCTACTCGATATGTTATTGAATCTGATATCTTATCCAATTTCTAACAAGATGATGCCACATTAATTTAATTTCTGATCACATTCATGAGTGGAATCATCGCAAGATGATAGTGAGAACCAAGTTACTTGATGAAATATTATGTAAATGGTTCATTCGCTCTCTTTGACCCCATATTGTCAAGGATGTGTCCATGTTTTGAGTTGTTACCGAGGAATAAGCCCTTTTAGGTTCCCAACAGTTGATTTTATCTATTCACAACCAATTTTGCTACACGAAGCATTTCCTAATGCCCCTAGGTCATCCATTGACCCTTCTAAATTATTCTTGTCCCACATGTCGATGGCGTGATTGGGTCTGTTTTTTATTATGTAAGGAAAATTGCTGCCCAACTTGGGCAATTTATTGTTACATCTCAAGCCCCATCAAGTGCATTTGTCTCTGCTAAAGCTCCCTCTGTTGAGAAGTCCACCGATGTTCTTACAATGAAGTACACTCAACCTAAGAACAACCAATCATCTGGCAGTAAAAAGAATAATAAGAAGAATAAACAAAAGAAACAAAATTCTCAGGAACCTCAAACCCATCCTCAAATCAGGGAGGGAGCACAAGTGAACGTTGTCGTAAAGTCAAATTTCCTTGTAAAATATGTCAAGGCGACCACCTCACTCATGAGTGTCCTCGGACGGATGAATTCCATAGGCTCCTTTCACCACCATATACTCAACATCTTGTCATTTTGACTCATCCATTCTGTTCACATCCTCAACAAAATATGGTTGCTCAAATTCCTCTACCTCCACAAGGGGGAAATAAGGGGTCATCTTCTCATTCCACACATAATTAATTTGTATTCATGTGTAAGGAAGACGTGAATGTGACCAAATGAGCTAAATCATATGATGTTCCTGAGTTGAGTTCTTCCTCTAAGGATTCACCAACTTCACTTACTTCCATTGGACCTCTCACTTTGGATAAGCCTGTGGAACCTATCTATCGCCCACCAAGGGTGTTCTTTGTAATATAACACACAATCCTTCTATTAGTGTCAGTATTTGCATACTTCCACCAGGGATCAAAACACATTTGCATGTTCATCTTAGGTGTCCCATTCTGAATATTTTTTTCATCATTCCATTAGGTCATGATATAAAATTGTTCCACTTGTTAGTCATCAGTGTTTTTGCATGTTTTTATGACTATATTCCTTTGCTAAGTTTTCTAGAAGCTAATCTCACAACTGTCAATTTGTCATCTAGAAAATGCCTCAAAATTGTTTTTGTCCTCCTACCCCTCTCTTTCATACTGTGATGAAAGTGGCCTTCAGTTTAGAGTCCTTGTTTAAAACAAAAAACCTCCCTTGTCTATAGATGTCATAAGCCTAATACCTCTGCTTTCAAAATTCCCTTTTTCCACATGGCTCCCCGTCAAAAATTGGACAAAGTTATATACCCCTTTCTCACTGTTTATTTTGTCATATAATGACCTAACTATGTTCAAGAAATCCTTCAGAAATTGTGACAAAGCCTCTAGGTCTAGGTGGTGGTTTTTAGGGAAAATATTTTGAGAAAACTCTCTCCAAGTCAAAAAACTTGTTTTCAATGTCAGTCAGCCATCATTTCTTATTATTTTTCAAAACAAAACCCTTGTCTATCCCTAGTTCATACACCATCAAAAGGTCACTGTGTTTTGTTTCAAGCAGAGCTCAGAAAGTTTCAAATCCAAGAAGAAATAGAGAAAGAAGTTTTCCTGTCTGAAGAAAGATAATCGGATCAAGCATGACCTTCATGAAACACCAAGAAAGCTCTCCAAAGATCAAAAACATCTATATACATATCTGCAGGGGTGTATACATTGATAACAGTAAGAAAGTATGAGCAAAAGATACACTTGAGGAAATATTTCAATACTGAGCAGTTTACCATAAAAAATCATATAGCATAGATGATGAAAAGAGGAGGTCTGCTGGTTTCAAATCCAAGAATGCCAAAGGAAAAAGTTCCTCCATCAAGAAAAAAGGACACAAAGGATTAGGTAATGCCTATCTTCAGCACTCCATAACTTACTCCAAAGGCATCTTTGCATAATCTCTCCAAAAGGTGACCTAGCCCTGCAAATCACTCTTTTTTAGGTAAAAGGGACAGTCTTTGACATAAAGATATTTAAAGAAAATTAGGCATCATAGTGAAGGTGTAAGAAGGAAAGCTGCTTCTTATACCTTACCATACACCTGGGCTCCGAAAGGCAATCAAAGACAAATTCACTGCACCTTATGAAAACACAGTCAAGGGAAAAAGAGCTATTTCAAAGATGCATAGCAGTGAGCGCTCACCATTTACAAAGCACATTATTTACTCTTGAAGTTTGGCAGTGATTTTATGCAAAAGGGATATAAACTACTGACAGGTCCTCATAAAGCAAAGGGCATTATGATTCAAATGATTTCATCAAGTATAAATGCCAAAGAGTCACTTTTGTCTTCTATTTGTATTTTTTCAAACAAATAGACAGGGGTCACAGTGTTGAAATGAATGAATTTTTATAGTCTGAAGGCCTCCTTCATCATAAGCAGAGGGCTCATCGGTAGTTTTGAGTAACCTAAAGTGGTCACAGTTGCATAAGACCTCCTTCATGACAAGTAGAGGGTCAAAACCCAGTCAAAGAACCTCTTTCACATCATAAGCAGAAGATTGACGTACTGGTGTTGAAAGACCTCAATTATGATGTTTGTAAAAGCCTCCTCCAAAGGATAAATCTGAGGCTAGAGTTTGATGAAGAAACCTCATTCAAATGGTAAAAGATAATTTCACATAGGGGGTTTATTCAAAAGGGACATTTTTCATTGGATAAGACCATTATAGTCTCTCTAATTACCCCCTCCAAAAGGAAAGAAGAGAGCAAGCACCTGGGGTTACAGTTCATATGGATCAACTCATTCAAAAAGCAATCAAAGATAACAAACAGTCTGCAGTATAAGATGCCTCCTACAAGCTTATATGAGAGAGATAAGTACAGGGAATTGTTTTTCTATAAATCACCCATTCAAAGAAGACAGTTGAAAGGACCTCCTTCACTAATAAGCAGAGGGTCAAAAAAATTTTTAAGTAACCTCAGTGGCTATTTTGTGCTACCTCCTCCAAAAGATAAACAGAGAACATTTATCATAAACAAAATCACATTATTCTTGTCTAAATTTTAAAAGTGATATGGTGCAAATAAAGGCATATGTTACAGGTAAGATGTCACATAGCAAAAAGGATAGTTTGTTGAAGATATTCATGAGTGAAAGGAAGGATTACAGTTTACTGATTTTGCCTTCTTCAAAAGAACTAAGAAGACACCCTGCAAAAGAGATAAACCAGTTAGAAAAAGGGGAAACCCCTCAACAAAGGGACAAAGACATTTTGTTTCAATACAAATGAAAAGGCAAAAGGGTGGATTTTCAAATTGGCAAAAAGGGAAGGAAAAGGGAACTTTCAAACCCTCTCTCAAACATAAAAGGCCTTACCCAAGTTTTTTTACTTTTCATTATGTCTTGTGAAAACATTTGGCAAAGGAGAAAAGGCATTTTTTAACACCTTTGCAGCGTTATCAACACGCGACGCGCCTGTAGGTGTTCGCAAAAGTTTTTTTTCACAGGACGCGACATGCCTATGAAAGCGCCCAACGTTCAGTCATCAACACGCGACGCACTCCTCTCGGCCACCTCTAAATGGTCCACTGCCCAACACCCAGCCTAAACGCGGCGCGTTTTTCCCCGGGCCACCTCTGAATGGATTTTTGACCGCCCGGTCCAATGCTAAAGGGAGGTGGTTGCCATCCTCATGAACCCTCAAAATTTCCAAAAAAACAGATTTTGCACAGGGAATTCATCTCCAAAAGAAGCTAACACATTTTCAAGAGGTATTACTTGTTTTCCTCGCCTAATTCTTTGATTTTAAGAGGTGTTAGAATTAAATTTGTTAAGAAAAAGATACAGTCTATCAAAGGGGAAAACACAGTTTGTTCTCAAAACTACCATGTTTACTAAGAGACAAAAATATAGTGATTGAGGAGAAAGGGCTTATTATCAGTTTGAAAAGGCATGTTTTGTTGAGTGAGAAGCCAAACATAAGTTTTTAAAGAGAAAATAATTGTTTGAAGAAGTAAGACATAGTTTAATCAAAGACTTATTTTGATAAGACAAGTGAAGGAAATTTGAGCAAAACATGCCTCCAAGGAAAGCCAACAAAGGAGGGTATCACAACATATTTGAACCTATAACTGTGAAAGAGTTAAATGATTCCCCTTCAGTCCTTTTCAATTTTCATGAGGTAGGGTGCCTTGATTTTTGCCAAAAGTTCCAAGAAGTCACCAATCACCCTCCCTTGACACAATTGTTTGCCTTGAGGCTGCAAGGAGAACATGTTCACATAGCAGACCTTGATTTTTTTCTCACTCCTAGGTCAGTGTCAAAGGCCACCAAGATTTCCTATCTTGGTGAGAAATGGTTCAAACAAGCCTATTTGGACCTAGACCACTACAAGCCCTTCTTGAAACCAGCTTACCAAAATGAATGAAAGGCTATCTTCCCCTTTTCTCATATATTGAACAATTATGCACCCCTTATGAAAACCATCATGAAATATTTCACATGTGAGGGGAGATATTCTCGAGTTTATTCCTATCATGTCAGACTTCTGATGCATTTCACTCAGACTCAGCTGCTGAATCTCACTTTCTTCCTCTGCAAGATCATAGAAAATATGTCCTCCTTTGTCCAAAACAGACCTCCTACTCAGCAAAAAGCTAGTCTTTTTCATCATTCTCTCATCAAAATCATCATCCTTCACCAGCTTGAAAATAAAGGAGTTTCTTGGGAGACTTTCATTTCTCATCCGAATTTTACTACTGCCTCTTCATCTCATGGCCTATCTCATATGTCCTCCTCACCCTCCACACACTATGTCTCCCCTTCATCTAGTCAATCTACCCCTCAAAAGCAAACATCACCGATGATTGATAGTGAAAAAGAAGAGTCTTATGAAAGCAGGCATGAAGGTAGTGATGATGAGGAACATAGTGATACTCAGCAAAGTAGTGAGCATGAACCAAGTGACAATCAGCAGAGAAGTGAACATGAGCATGGGGACAACCCACATACAGCTAGTGATGATGAAGAAAAAACTGAAGAGCAGCAGGGTAGTGGTGATGAAGAACAAACTGAAGAGCAGAAGGTTAGTGATGATGAGGAACAAAGGGAGGAGGTTCAAAGCAGTGATGAGAAACAGAGTGACAATCAACATGAAAGCAATCAAAGAGACCGTAAGCATAGTGACAATCAGCAGCACAGTGATCATGAAGATAGTCCTCAAGGGAAAAGTGAGGAAAGTAATGAAGGTGACAACAAACAAAAAGGCAGTCCACAGACAGGCAGTGAATATAGTCAAGCAACAAAAAGAGATGATAAAACTGACAACCCTAAAGAACATACTCTAAACAGCACTGATGAGGTTGAAGGCAACACACAAGAAGAAGTTCAATACAGTGATGGTAAGGTTGGTAGCCTAGAACAATTTCAAAACAGTAAGGAGGGTAAACAAGGCAGCCCTTAACAAATTCAAAACAGTGAGGAGGGTAAACAAGGCAGCCCAAAAGAAGACAGTAAAAACATAGAGCATGAAGAGAGTTCTCAAAATCATGTGCTAGCTGCCTCTCCTAGGCAAGGGGCCATGACTCTTTCTCCAAAAGTGGTGAAGCCTAAGACCACTAAATCTACAAATAAGAAGACTATTCAAGCTATAACTACAAATGTTACTAGAGCACCCCAGAGTAGAGGTAAACTGCCTAAGAAGAGTATTGTTGAATTGCCAAAGAGAACAAGAGCAAAGAAGTCTATCCAAAGCAAGGGCAAAGAAAAAGTTGAACAGCAAGAGAGCAACCATGAACAAGAAAGAGAGTTTTACATAATCCAAGTGGAAAGTGATGACGAAGATGACCAAATCAGAATTCTAAACTCTCTTTTGCAAAATAGAGAAGCCCAAATCCAGGACTTAGAAACTGATCTAGAAAGGTCGAAGGACCTCATACACTTTCTACAAATGCAAAATAGATAGATGAGCGGGCAAATGGCAATCTATGAGGCATGGGCATTCAAATACCAAAGGGAAGCATACAAAGCATAAGTCAAACTTGAAGAGTATATGGGCGAATTTGATGATATTGAGGAAGAAGAGCAACCAGCAAGAAAAATTCCGAGGACTATTGGTCTTAGGAAAGATTTGGAGAAACAAAGAGAAGAAGAAGCAGCCCTTGCTCGATCGTATCCTCTCACACAATTGCTTGCCCAAGAGATAGAAAATGATAAATAATCATGGCTTGAAAGAGAAAACAAGCATTTGGAGGAAAAATTAGACAAGGCAAACAAAGACTTGGGTTTGCAAAGGAAGATGACCGGGCATTACAAAAATTTAAATCAATTTTCCCGAAGGAAACTCGAGATTGCCCAAGAAAAGCTCAAAAATACCCAAAGGAGGCGCCCGTTGAAAAAAGGGGAAAAAGACATATCTAGGCATGGAATCTTGGCTTCAGCTTCCTTTCATGCTTCTAGAAACCCATAAGGGGTTTGCTCACCAAAATTGAGCAATTTTGGACATGATCTTGTTTTTTGTGATTTTTAGGCCTAATTGCACATTTTTATAGGGGCTGCCATGTTTTCTAGGAGCATCCTCAGCTCATGAAAGTTATTTTTTTGGATGTATTAAATTTGGGGGCATATCCTCAAAAATCTTCAAATCAAAAGAAGGTGTTTTGGTCCCCCAAAGAGGCAAAAATCAGTCAAAATTCACCTTCCTGCCTCAAAAATCAGCAAGTGAGACCCTCTTGGGTTTTTTCACTCAGTCCACTTTTTGACAGACTTTCATGGATCAGTTTTAGATAAACCAAGTAGTTCCAGAATCTAGACATCCATGGCTTTCCAACGAGCCATCACGAGCCTCGTTTTGACATCAGGATGTCCTTCAAAAGTTCTCTGCAAAACAGGTTTTGTTTCTGCTGCTACGCTCCTGTAGAATATTCCTGAAAGGCAGTTTTCTGAAGGTGGCCATCCAAATGTGAGTTAAGCTATTTTTAACTCCATTTCAGAGATTAAAAGTCAATTTTCTTACTATTTTTAGCTTAAATAGATATTTTTGAAGATATTTTGTGCCTTGGGCTTTGCAAAGCCTCAAGGACAAAATTAGATATTTGTATTATGCCAATGGCCTTCTAGTTGCTCTAGGAAGGTTTCTTCCTCTTTGACCTATATAATCCAAGATGATTCATTATAACCAGAGGAAGAACTTGATGTTATAGAGAGAAATACATAGCATTATGAGCTTTTAAGAAATACTTGTCTTATGAAGTGGATGATCTCTTGCTTGACTTTGATGGTGGAGGAGAATTGTATGTAGGGTTCCATGGCTTGGTGAATGGTATTGTGTTCCTTATCTGTTATGTTTTCTTAGTTTATCATACATGTTTTCATGCTTATTGTTTGTTGTAGTTTAGTAAAGAATAATTTTGAGATATGCCCATGGAGGCACCTCAAATTTCCTGATTCATTGCAGCTTAAATGTTTTCATTTTTCTTGGTTATGTCAAAGAATTCTTAATTGCTCTTTGGTACCCTAAGAACTTGTTATCAGTTTCATTAATGGTTATTATGTATGTTGTCTAGTATGATTCACAGTATGCCCTGCTTACTCATAGCTAATCAAAACTCCATCTCTGAAATCTCTCTCTGAATTATTGGTTGTTTTAGTTAAGTCAAAGAGGTCTTGTTTCGATCTTGCTCTTTGTCCATGCTTTGCAATCTTATTTCAAAGTTTCCGACAGCTCAAGATATGATGTTTAGGAGTTCCCTCTTCATAGATTGAGTTGTTTGTTTATCTTATTTGTTTTCCAAAAATTATGAAGGTGATTTTCCCAAAGTTAGAGGGTCTTATACTTCTACGTATCACTGGATTGTTTATTTTCTGCATCTATCAGTTTGAGTTTCGTTCATAGAGATTAATGGTCAACCCTAACTCATGAATGCTTGTTGTTTAACTATTTATGCTTAAAATCTCTTTTTCTTTCACAAACTTACTGTCCATCTCATTTCACTTTCACCCAAAGAATCCATTTACCTCGACCAAATCGGCCCTACAGTAATACCTTGTCCATCATTGAGACAATCTTGACCTTATTTGACCCCATAGCCCAGTTGATCTGACGAACATTTTATCTATTTATCCTTTGATCAGTTCCCCTAAAAAAACCCAAAACAAACCAAAACATACTTAACAACTAGCCTAAAATCAAATATACAAAAGCAAACAAGTTTACATCCTTTGCATAATAGAGATAGCCCTCTTTGAGTCCAGGAAGGCTAGGTCCTAGGGCTCCAAAGCTTGGTCTGATGTTACCCTGTCATTTGGTTTACCAATCTACCAAATTATAGGACCATAACACCACTGGTGGTTGTCCTGGTCAAATAAGCTTCTTTCTCCCTCAGAAGATCATATTGGCTGACTCATTCTCATGTCTCCTTGAGCATAATAACACCTATGGAAATGCTCTATTCACTTGCAAATCTTTAAAGTCAAAATCTCATTCAAAGGTTAGGTTAAAAAAGAAGTCCCATTAGGTCATTAGGGTTTTTCATCTCTCAAGGTCACTCCTTCATTCAGATAAGGTTAGCACATATATGAGAGGGACTAAATAAGATCATCATTATGTATTTATTATACTTTCAAAGTTGTATTTTTATTTTAATGACTTTTATATCAAAATGTCATTTTGATAGAAAAGTAAAATTTGTAATTTATTTCAATTTTTCTGAATGTAATTTTATGTTATTATATGTAATAAATGCAATCCCAAAGTTGTCAAAGTGCAATCATGTTCAGCCTAAGTGAGCAAAGAGAGCCAAACTCCATGTTTATCAACCTGCAGTGCCAAAAGTTAGAAAATTGACAGAGTATCAGTGCTAAAGGAAAAGTGAACATTAGGAAAGTGGGTGATTCAAAATGAAATTTCAAATCCACTAAAGTTATAAAGCCTATCAAGGATTTCAAAATGAGTCATTGTTGCCATCTAGCCATCAAGAATTCTCAGCAAAGGAGAAATTCTAAGTTTACTGAGCAGTTGGGGCCAAAATTTTAAGGCGTTGTGCATTCTTAGGCTGGCGCTGTGAGTTTACCCAGCCGCGTTGCTCGTTTTCCCGGAGAGACCAGATCAATTAAAATTGGCGCTACGCATTTGAATCAGTGCTGCACGTTTGCATAGTGAAGGTTTTGAAGGATTTCACTGCTTCTATCAAGCTCAATCTTCTCCTAAAATTCTCCAAACAGCTTCTAAACAGTAAGTGCACTCTAATTTACCTTGCCTCTAAGATATTGGGTGTCTATTACAAATATGAAGTGTTTATTCGTTATGAAACCCTAGTTTCAGTTCATTTTCATTTTTCACACACCATATCCATGTTCACCTCCCAAAACCTATATCAGTCATGAGCATGGTTAATCCCTAGGGTTTTCATTGACCTAGGTTTTCTATTTACACTCATTCCCTTCATTCATCTAAGCTAGCCATCTTATCTCCTTCTCCCTTCATCTCATTCCAATTTTTACCCTAGGGTTTCCTAAGTCAAAATTTAAAATGTTTGAAGAAGAAGATAGAGGTGTTGGTGAGGCACAAATACCAAGGAGAAGTGACCAAAAACGAGGAAAAATTAACAAATATGAACCCATAACCACAAAATAGCTCATTTCTTCTCCTCTTACTCTATTATGTTTTAAACGTGTTGGTTGTTTCGAGTTTTGTGAGAGAGTTCAACAGATTCAATATCACCCTATTTTTAACGGGTTTTTCATCACAAATATTCATGATAGGCAGGTCACTCTTGCTGGGGTCACTTTTGATATGACCACCAATTCCATTTCAGCTGCTACATGTATCCCTAATGTGGGAGAGAAATGGTTTAAACAAGGAAGCCTTGATCTGAGCTATTATGAACCATACCTCAAACCTAGATACAAGGATGAAAAGAAGTCAATTTCCCATTTATGTCATCTCCTTGACCGATATGTCCCCATGATGAAAATAATCATGAAGTACTTCACTTGTGAGGGGAGGTTTTCTCGACTCTACTCATACCATATCTGACTCCTTATGCACTTCACTAGAGTTAGAATGCTTCACATACCTTAATCACAATTGGGGAAATCGGAAGTGGAGGTGAAATAATGATATAGCAGTGAAAAAAGGTAAAGTAGCAATATAAAGCAGAAAAGTGGAGAAAGGTAAAGTTTAATGATTTTTAAGGGAAATGGAATGAAAAGGAAGTCTGGTAGGTGAATGGGTCCCATTTTATCACATATCGCCTTTGGAAGGTTTGTCGATTTTTTTCTTTTGGTTGTGCCCATTCGTTTTCTTAGTTGTTCGTGGCATACTTGAATTGTTTACTGCCTTGCCCACATTCACGACTCGAACCAACATGCACGACTTGACCCGATCACGTTTACGACTCTGCCCTTGTTGTTTTTCTACCTTAACTATTTCTTTGTTGCCTTTGCTTCCTTTGATTCTTTCTTTGGAAAGGATTTTGAATTTTGAAATCTATGTACAGTATGAAAATTTTGTAAATAGAAAGTACATAGTCACCTTGTGATATTGTAAATTACAAGGTTCTAACAGTGGCTCCAGTGGGGGATGGCAGCTCCTTCAGGAGATGTCAAGAACACTGTAGACTAGTGCCCTAAACCATTGGGCTAATCCCACTATGCAACCTGATCTGCTATAATCTTTGTGGCTGAAAACCTTCAAGCTAAGGTCAATGCTCTTGGCAAACTGAATTTCTGGAGCATACTTGATATGAAAACTAGAAAGCAATCTAAAACTAAAACTGGAAAAATGCTCAAAACACTGAGCTTATTTGCACACCTACCTACCCTAATCTATTGAAATGGCCACCCTTCTAAAAAATACAATAATGCTAGTGCATCCAGTCAAGAAATTGTTCTAATACCTTTGTTCTTTCGTTGCTCTTCACCATGTTCAGAGACAAACTTGACAATGGTGTTTGATAGAAATTCTCGACCTGATCTTGTTTACATGGATCTTGGTACCTTTGAAAAACAACTGACATGTCAGAAATATGTGTTGGATTTGTAAAGCACAATTCCTTCATATAGGCAGCCACTGGATCAAGATACTCTTGATTTATTTCTGGGTATTCTGACTCAACCAACTCAGATTCATATCCTAGTACTGCAGATGTGCTCTCCTGGTCTTCAATCAACTCGAAACATGTTTTCATGCTTCCTGATGAGTGTTGTGCCACTACTTCTACTGGATCAGACAATGGGGAAGACTGTCTGATCATATCCATATCATAGCAGCTTTGAGAGCATTATGAACACATGAAGATGGAATTTGACAGCAAAAAACATCCAACACGTTTGTTATTGGGTCATGTGGTGCTTTAGATGGTAGTGTTGGTTCTTCTGAGACCTCATGTTTTATCTTATAACTATAAGCCAGAATGTGATCCCAATTTCCCTTTATAATATGAAATGCATTAAAACACAAAGGTAGAGAATCACACTGGATCAATCCATCATTTGTTTCAAACTCTGTGATATCATTTGCTACTTGAAATTCGAAAGAACTCAAGGGCTAAACCCCTGGATATAAAACATATATTTTATCATCCCTGATTCCCCCCTTTGATTGGTGAGATAATTATCTTCTCCTATGATTGTCAACTAGAATGTGATCCAGGTTCCCTTTCACAATATGAAATGAATTGAAACATAAGGGTAAAGACTCTGGATGTATTGGTTCCTCCTCTATTTCAGATTATGTGGTTTCAAAATGACTCAGGGGGAGGACCTCCAAATCTAAAACAAGGTTTGTATTATCCATCTCTTCCTTGACTGATTCATTGGAGCATTCCTCCTCCTTCCTATTTGCAAATTGCTTGTAATGCTCTCTTAAGAGTGAGGAAAAAGATAGAGGAAGGCATTTTGTACTTACTTGAAAACTCCCTGCATTTTCCTCTTTGCAACCTTGCTCAGCATGCAAGGTTTGATTGTCATCTTTGCATTGTGATAACTGATTTTGTTCTTCCCAAGAAAATAGTGTTGGTTGCTTCGAATAACCGGCCTCAACCTCAAACTTATAGTCTTCCTCTTCATAATCATATTCGAGATGGGTACCTCTGTATGCAAGGTCATCTATCATGTACATTGTTGCTGAGGATCTCCCTGCCTCCATCTGATTTTGGACTTCATATTTGGCTTTATTGTGGATAGAGTACATGAAACAATAATTTTCTGTTTTAGGGTGTCTAGGATGGGCTACAAACTGCTTGGCTACATTGATGTTTGTTTTTTCTGGGACTAATGGAAGAGGAGATATCTGAGCATCAAGTTCCTCTTCCCTGCTAATCATATGCATCATTTTGTTGACTTTGTTTGTCAACATATATAGCTTTATCTCTGAAGATATCAATTTCTCTTTTTCCATTTTGTCCTTCTTCATTGCTTTTAACTTTGTTTCCCTATTCAGCAGGTTGGCTTCCACATCAACTGCCACATTTTTCGTTTCTTCCACGGTTTCAGGGTCCCTTTCTCTTAACTAGAATGCCATCTCTGGATCAAAAGCATCTAGCTAGTGCAAGAGAGCCCATCCTGGGGGTGGCTTTATCTCAACAAGTATTGAATGGTATACCTTATTGAACCTGGCCGAAAATTGTTGTATTGTCTCCCCATGTTGTCCTTTTAAATGGTTATACTCTTCTATGACGAGAAAAACATTTCCCACTACCACCCATCTATATAGGAAAACTTGAGTGAATTGATGAAAATTGCTAATGCTTGCAGCTAGAAGATCTTTAAACCAGTTTTTAACTTTACCATGCAATGACAAAGAAAACATCCTGATACATACATCATCCTCTTCCACCTCATACCGATCAAGAAAATACTCAAGATTTTGCATGTGCTTTTCTGCGGTGATCTTTGCATTTTCTCCATCAAATCTGGGTAGATTATTGATAAAATTTGCAGGGAGGCCATGGAGGATAGGAGGCGAAATCAGAGGCTTGTATCTGTCTTGGACTTTTACAGTTATAGGTAGTAAAGCAGAAGGTTTATAACCATGTGGGATTTTAGCGGGAGCGGGAGATAAAGCCTGAGGTTCATGTTTCACTGGGTTTTCCACAAGTGCATCCGAGATGTGCACAGGTATATAAGTATGTACATGGTCTACAATTTGGGGCTTAGCTCCTTGAGGCTCACTAATTTTCCAATGATCAATGTAAATCTAACAGTGTACTCTTGATCAGGCTTAAAGTAGGATAGAACATAGTTACAGATAAAAACAACAATCTCTTGAATCCAATTTGGGCTTGAACACTTTCGCTTTCTAGGCTGACTGGTCATGTTTCACGTCCTTCCTCCAGTGGAGTCTTTGAATGGAAATAATCTGAATTAGAGTTGCCAGGTGGATGATTTCAAATTTCTTATGGCTGGCTTGTTTTCCACCATCAACAACCAAATACCAATGTTGGAAAATACTCAAATCATACAATAATTTGTCTGGGGTTTCTGAGCTTTGATGAAATATTAAGCTTTTTCAATAAGTCAGTGTCCCCAGTATGGTCGCCATTATGTTATCACTCTGTAATTTGTAAGATTGGCAAGAAAAAATGACAGAGGAAAACATTAAACCACTTTGGAGTCCATGACCTAGCCTTCCTAGACTCAGAGAGTGCTCTCTTTGTTTTTATGATTTAGCTTGATAATTCTAAATGTTGATATTAGGCTAGTTGTAGAAATTTCGAGGGTTGTTTGTTTTGATTGATTGGGTGGTTGGACAGATAGAGTTGTGAGACTTAATCCAATGGGATATGGAGTCAAAAAGGCTAGAATGGCACATCAACATTAAGATAATCACAGGGAAAGCTAACTATGCTAAATGGATCTTACTAGCAGTGTGAAATGGGAAAGGAGGAGGAGATTAAGATTCAACGTAAATGCAAAGTAGACCGTCTCTGAATTCTGCATCCAGGTCTTAGAGGAAAACATTAAGATAACAAACACAGATAGAATCAAGGTGCTCTCTCAACAAATCTTAATCTAAATTTTATGTTTTGAATTCAGATAAATTTATGCACAGCATGAAAAGACAAAGGAAAAACATTAACACAGAGGAAAAACATCACCATTAACATAGCTCAAGAATCTTGTGAACGGTCTCTTATTATTGATGCCTAGCTCAAACAGTTACAGTGTTCCAATACTTATTTCAATGCAAGTTTCAGCAGGGTCCAATTTTCCAACCCTTGATTATGAAAATTCAAGCAGTATTTAACTAAAACTTGAGTCGGTTGCCCTAATCTACTTTGGAAAACTTCATTTATTAAAAACGATTGAAAATTAAATAGGTATGGCCATGCAAGGCCCGAACAAAGAAAATCTTTGAGAAAACACCACCTGTGGAATTAATTTTGGCAGCCCTTCAAGAATGAAAAACTCAGGTGGCTCTTCGTAAATCAAAAGTAGGCTTGAAGGTGGCATGTGATGATCCCGAAGAGGCAACGAATGATGGCTCTAACATCTGGCCCTGCTTTTCAAAAGATCAGCATTGGATAATTAAGTCTGGTGCAAGGCTAGTTGTCTTTCATCGACTAGTGTCTGTGCTGATGTGCTTTGCTGCGTTTTCCATTTCTACCGTCATAACATAACAATTATGCATGAACGCCCTTTGCTGCCCGACTCGACCTGTGGTGTTTATTTGCTACTTGAATCCTTCTTGTTGTGTTTCAAACCTTTTTTCAAACAAAACAACGTAAAAACTCATATACCCAGACTTGAAAATGTTTAGATTTTAGTTCTAAAGCCGCATCACATCCGCGCACTTCGCAATATTTACAGTTTAAGTTATGAAGAATGTAATCGACGATGCGATGCAAAGTGGGAGGTGATGTGGAGGGCAGGTGGGACCGGACTGCAGCCCACAGATAGCAACTCTTAAGGTTTAGTTATAAGCGCGGAGGTAAAATTCTAAAACTTGCGAAGTGCGGGGAGAGGGACCCACCTACATCGCAATCGCAAGTTGGAAAGCTTCTGCGGTAAGGTAAGGTTTATGATTCAAGTGGCCTGAAGTGGGGGGAGGAATTGTTGTGATGGGGCCAACCGCATTGCAAGTTTAACAAAATACATTGTGGGCGCTTCAAACGGTAAGTTAAACTCTGTGCGATGCGATATCGCACATCGGTGATCGCAGATTTTAACGTTTAGTAGAGTGGAAAAAGTTGTAACTTGCGAAATGCGATGAATGGTGGGGGGAAGGGTGATGTGTCAGGGAAGAATGGCCCACTTTAATCGCAATCGGGGAAATCAAAAGTGGAGGTAAAACAATGATATAGCGGTGAAAAAAGGCAAAGTAGCAATATAAAGCGGAAACGCTGAGAAAGGTAAAGTTTAATGATTTTTTAAGGGAAATGGAATGAAAAGGAAGTGTGGCGGGTGAATGGGTCCCATTTTATCGCATATCTTCTTTGGAAGGTTTGCCGACTTCTTTCTTTTGGCTGTGCCAGTTCGTTTTCTTAGTTGTTCGTGGCATACTTGACTCGTTTACTGCCTTGCCCACGTTCACGACTCAACCCAACGTGCATGACTTGACCCGATCATGTTTACGACTCTACCCTTGTTGTTTTTCTGCCTTAACTACTTCTCTGCTGCCTCAGCTTCCTTTGATTCTTTCTTTGGAAAGGATTTTGAATATTGACATCTATATATAGTATGAAAAATTTGTAAAGAGAAAGTACATATTCACCTTGTGATATTGTAAATTACAGGTTTCTAACAGGCTCTTTAGAATTTGTTCCTGAATAAGAATGAGAACTGAGCACTGCTATTACAGGATAAGTTGAAGTCCACCAAGATGATGCAGGGTGAAGGAGTGACTTCGTATCTAACGAGATTGTCTCGGGTCAAAGATGAGTTTGCTACCGTCGATGTGACTATTTCATAGAATGTTATGGTGAGGATTGCTTTGAAAGGGTTCACAGAGGAATGGAACCCTTCATCAAAGGGATCGTTTCCATAGAGAAGTTTCCAACTTGGAATAGGTTGTGGAACGACTTCATTCAGGAGGAGTTGCGAGACGAGGATCTTCATCCGAAGAAGAGGGCTTTAGATGATGACATGGAACTTACAGCAAGAATGAAGGGTAAGCAGAAGGATTTGAGTAAAGTAAAGTGTTTCAACTGTGGCAAGATGGGTCATTTTTCGTCCAAATGTTTGATGAAGAAGAAGGGAGATGATGGGAAGAAGAAAGGGAAGCAGGTCATTGATGTTGCCACTTTTGTTGAGATAGATGCTCTCACTAGAATATTGGAGGAGGACAACTTTGCTATGATCTCTCATTTTTCGCAAGGTAGTATCGATGAGGATGGATGGTACGTGGAGAGTGGTGTGTCAAAACATATGACACAGTCACAAGAGGTTTTCGAGACTCTAGCTGAATGAGACTTGAAGTTGCACATGGTGTTGGGCGATAAGAGTCAGAAGGAGATCCGAGGATCGAGACTTATGCCATTCAGGATGGATACAAGACGAGTGATGTAGGTCCAAGATCTCTTGTTTGTACTAGGACTCAAATATAGCGTGATATTTGTCTCGATGATCGAGAAGAAGTGGTTTGATGTCTTATTCCAAGATGGGAAGGCAAGATCCAAGCCCAGAGGCTCTAGCTCAACAGGTATTGTGCTTGGAGTTAGAGAGAATGGTCTATACAAGCTTACAGACAAGCTTATAGATCATGGGAAAAAGAAGCATGAGGACCAGGTGCAGGTTCCAGAGAAGTAGTTGCAGGTGCAACTTTAGAGATAGACGTGCAGGTTTCAGAGAAGAAAGTCCAGGTTCCAGATGCTTAGAGGGAGTCGAGTTCTAGCGAGAGCTTGCAGGTTCAGAGGGAGACTTTGCAACCTAAGAAGAGCACATGGTAAGTGGGGAGCAAGGGTGCTCCTACAACTGCCAAAAAGGAATCATGGAGAGAGTGGAAGATATTTCAGGAGAAGAAGAAGAAGCAAGATACTTCCAGTGACAACGACACTTTTGAGAGAGGTGTAGTTCAAACTATAGGGATTGTTGCAGTTGTGAGCGTTAAAAGTTGGGTGAGTGTTGCGAGTAGTGATGATGATGATTAGTTGCTTCCTAGTCTTAGAAGTACCTCCCTCGCTAAGAGGGAGTGTTGATTTTTTAGTAGCTTGGGAGGTACTCCAAGCCTTAAGGTTTAGGGTTTGGAGGTTGGAGCAACACAAGAGTCACTTGTGGGCTTGGAACCTAAGGTTGGGGTTTTGCACCCATCGATGTTTTGGCCAAACCCATGGACCATTTTGAACATGTGATGGATGGAGACGATAGAGGATGGCGAGGCAGCTGTTAGGAGGCATTTTGGAGGAGTTAAGAGGGTTGATATGTCTGTCATCGTGCGCTAACCAGTGAAGCTAACCTACAACAAAGTTGAGCCAGAATTAAGGTATGGTGTATGTTGATTTAATGTTGAATTGTTGCTAGTTGGGTGGTGTCCTAGTGCGGATAGATTTGTTGCACCTGTGGGAGCCATTTGGAGGGCTTGAGTAGGTGGTTAGAAATTCCTCCTAGGAGAAGATTCTACAGTGAGACATTGGGTGCTATTTGACTGGTGGAGGGTAGCGTGTTGGTGACCCAAAGTAGCCCTTGACAAGTTTTCCTAAAGGGGGTTTGACAACTAAAGGTTGGGTGAAGTTGTGAAGTCTAATGTGTAATACATTGATGGACTAGTGGACTCCTAGATTGGCATATTAGAGCTCAGGTGTTGGCCATCCTAGAAGAGAAGATTGGATCAGTTCGTGTTCATTGTAGCAGAAGCGACTTACAACAGTGATAGGTGGCAACCCTCCTGGAGACTCTATGTGTTGTCCTTTGATGGACTAAGGGGCAGCTAGAGAGAAAAACAAGAGTGAAGGATCGGAGGGACAAGATACAACATAGAGGCTGCAACGAGATTGTCATTGTATCTTGTATTCTTGTACTTATGGATAATTGAGGGCCATTGTCCCATGTATGAGAGCCTTAGACTGTTGTATTATTCAGTTGGTTTAATATAACGAAGATTGGGTTGTTGTACAATATTTTGTAAAAAGTTATTTATACTTGGGCATGTGTGATTTACTGTTATTAATATTTCGTTGTGCAAAGTAGCTTTGTTTAGATTCTTGGTTTGGTAGCATCAGAGATTTTAAGATTCTATCCTATAACCAAGATCGTGGAAATTCAACATAATTGACATTTATGATTAATATCTAGTGTGGATTATTGACATATTGGCCATTCTCTCTTTAACAACTATATATCTTGTGGCCATTTGCTTCAGCAATTCTATTTTGGATATCTCTTGTATCTTTTGAGCATTTGTCAAGTTGGCACATTGTCTTGTTTAAGATTTTCACTCAGCTCATCAATTAAGTACTCTTATCAAAGATAATCAACATTAAGTACTTAAGGAACATTACACAATATTAACCCAAGATCTCTCAATAATCCTTAAAAGCATCCTAAGTCTAGTTGCACTAATAATTTACCTCCAAGCATAAGCTTGGTTGATAGATTTCTAAGGCCACCCTTTCTTTCTTAGCTTGAGGGATTCAACACCTTTCTAGTGGTTAACATGATGACTTTACAGTCGTTAAAGCCACAATCTTTGCAACGTCAAAGGCACCGTGTGGTTGGAATACAGGGGGGCGTATCGTTAATCAAGCCTCTGCTTGCTTCCCGTTGGCTTCCATCCCACAACCTACTCTAAGGACTGGTCCCAAAATAGTTAAGTGGAAAGTTTCACTTAGAATAGGAATATAACTTAAAATTAACCAAGATTTTTGCATCACACCTAAGTTTTAGGATTTGCATATCATATAGGTTAGTGAGCATCTAAGCGGTGGTTTTCCATCCGATTACTTGGTGTTAAATTTAAATAAGCAAAAAGTTGACTCCACAAGGCACTGGTCTCAAAATTGAATCTAATCTTTAAATCTTGCTTAAATTAACTAGGTAGCTAGTTCACTCAATCGTGTCTCTCGGACTCGTTGGTTGCCAATGTGTTTTTCCTCTTCTCATTTCCATAGAGACTACCCCCCATAGTATGTTGTTGGGAGACAACTAGAACGGAGTGGGAGGGATCAAAGTGACAACCCTCGCCCTTAGTCATTGTTGCAGTGCCTGTACAATCTGAGCAACACCATCAATTCATTCAATCATATAACTATGAAGTCGTCTTCCTTTAGCTTAAAGACGCTTAAGGACTTACTCAAGTACATGACCTAAATTATGAATCCAACTCTCATGTTAAATCCTAAGTCTAGTCATAACTCTATTTTCCGATATTAAAATTTTGAACCTCACTTTAGAACATTACAAGGATTAGTAGGGTATGTTAATATGATGGAATGGTATCATTTATAACTCCAAAACTCGAGATCTTATGAACTCCGACTTAGATCTCGAATAAAAACTTGCCACATATTCTTTCCTTATTTGATCAAGGTGTTGATTTGATCGGATTGTCCTACTTATGACAATCTAGGAAACGTGTTGATTTTTTATTGCATGATTGGAATGGTCTGAATAATCGCATTCCTTCCATCAAATGTCAAATATTTATAGTTCGAGGATTGTAACTGAGTCAGTTGCCATATCAACTTGTGCTTGCCATGTCATGACAAGTCCATTATGTCGATGCTAGCCACCTTATGTTGGTATCAATTGCAGACTCACTTTTCAGTCAACTTGCTAATGTTGAAGTATAAGTGTTGGCTAATGAAGGAAATTGACTTGTGCATATGGATGCGGTTAACGAAAGTCAAATGCAGATAAACATGTGAGGGAACAAACAAAGTAATAAGGAGAACAAAGAGGGGATTTGTGATCCTCAATTATGCAAATCCATTGGAAGATGGAAAATAAATGAAACATGTTACATAGTCCATTGTATGCAATTGTATGTATTTGAACCTAACATTCATCCCTGTAAGCTCTAATGTAGATACAAAGATTACAAGTTATTTGCATGAAAAAATACGAGATTGATAAGTGGATGAAGAAACGAAAACATGAAAATGGGAGAATAGCTTATTATGTAGATACAAAGATTACAAGGCATTTGCATGAAAAAATACGAGATTGATAAGTGGATGAAGAAACGAAAAAATGAAAATGAGAGAATAGCTTATTGTGGGAAAAAAACAGGATGATTTATTTGGATTTACCGAAGCTAAATTAAATTACACAGAACATAGCCATGTTATTTGGTGGCAAATTCATGGAACTTCTTAGTTGCAAGCATTCCGAATATTCTAAATCAGTTTTTTGTTTCTGAATTTGAGAGTGAAGCACATTTGATTACATTCATAAGGAAAAAGAATAGACTAGGTTCATCAAAGTTTTCGATTTTATTTATGCGCATAACTCATGTTTAATTAAACATATTCTTGCAAATTAAGGACCTCCATAAAAGGGAAATATCTTGTTTAATAATGGTAAGGAAGATAATGGCAGCATTTGAAAGTGGTGATTCAAATTGAGAAACAAGTGAAGCTAATGCCACTGGTTCTAGATGCGATAAAATCGTTGGTTTTTATTATCATTTCAGACCTTTATGAGGGCTATGTCACTCACCTTTTCTACAAAAATATTTGAGTTTTGTATTATATACTAATTTATAAACTTATGATGCTTGGCGGAATGTGTGTCTACTATTAGTGGTGCTAAAAAGTTAAAATTGTCAATTTTAGTGAAGCATAAGCATATGATTTTGATTCCATTATGGGTTTCTTCGTTTTTCTTTATTTTTCTTTATCTATATAATTTTGTACTTTCCCCAAAGACTTCACCGAAGTCTGGTGAGCTGTATTTTCTCGTACATTTCTGGTCCCCATACCTCTCGTCCTACCAACAAACAGCTATGCATACTTTACCCTGCCTTCTTGACCCCATGCCTCGTGGATTCTAAGCCCAATGCAATTGCCAGCTTCTCAATGTGATTGCAGCTAATATGTTGCTATTAACTGACCTCTACAGCATAAAATTCAAAGTGCTTTTTCTGCCACAAACCCAACTTCCTTCATCTATTCCATCAGCTCATCAAAGAGGTTCATTAACCCTCTCCATGAATAGATTAAATCGATATTCCACTATGAAGGTAAGCACCTTTGCTGTCAACTCCAATTTGCATTCTACATTTTCTATGTTGAAAAACAAAGTGTATATTGTGTTGGAAAGGAAAAAAAGTTGGACTTGAGAGATTCTCAAAGGTTCAGACCAAAAGATACCAACACCTACTGTTACCAATAATCCCCACAAGAACAAGTGCCATCTTGGAAGTGATGGAAGCGAATGGTATCCCTCACCACAATTTCTCGCTCAACAATTTTGGAGATTAGTTTGATGGCAGTATGGCAGTCACCACATACACGGAGGTTTTTAATTATTTGAATAGGTGTTCCGAAGGGCGTGTTGATAAGCCCAAATGCAATAGCTAACTTCTCACTATGATAGAAGAGCACTTGTTGCTTTTCCTCTGCCTCCACATCATGCAGTGCAAAGTTTCTTTCCGGCACATATCCAGCTTCCCTTACCTTGCCTGATAGTTCATCCAAGACTGCATAAATCCTCTCTATTTGTGGGTGAGATCTATCTCCTACTAAGAAGGCATGTGCCTTGTTCTTAATTTCAATCCAGCTGCATCCTGCCTCTTTTTGCACCCCTATGTTTTTCATCATGTATCTCACCTTAGTTACATCATCCCACCTGCCAGTGGTAGCATATATATTTGATAATAGTACATATGCGGCTGAGTTTTGCGGTTCCAATTTGAAAAGTTCCTTTGCCACACGTTCTGCTACCTCTAAATTTCGATGGACTGCACAAGCGCCAAGCAGCGCCTTCCATACAACAGGATCAGGTTGTAAAGGCATACTTTTAATAAAGTCCTCCGCCTCAGTAATTAAACCCATACGGCCAAGAAGATCGACCATACAAGCATAATGATCCACTCCTGGTGTGATGCCATAGTCACGGATCATTGAATAAAAATGCTGCCAACCTTCATCCAATAGGCAGGAATGGCTGCAGGCAGTCAAAACACCAACAAAAGTTACATGATTAGGCTTTATACCAACTTGCTGCATTTGATCAAAAAGTTCAAGAGCCTTCTTGCCACTTCCATGTTGGGCAAATCCTGTAATAATAGCTGTCCAGGATACTACATCTTGTTCAGTCATTTTGCCAAATATTTGGTATGCAATGCTTATTCTTCCACATTTTGAGTACATAGTGACAAGTGCATTTCCCACAAAAACATCTGAAGTATACTCCGTCTTGAGAATGTGGTCATGAATTTGCTTTCCCTGCTCCAGAGCAGCAATGCAGGCGCATGCACTCAGAACGCTGGCGAAAGTGGATCGGTTTGGATTTATGCCTTGCTGTTTCATTTTCAAAAAGAGCTTCAATGCCTCCTCATTGTGACCATTCTGGGCATATCCTGCAATCATACCAGTCCATGACACGACATCCTTTTCAGGCATTCCATGAAATAGGCACTGAGCATCCATGAGACTCCCATGCTGGAAATATCCTGCCATCATTGTGTTCCAAGATATCAGATCTCGTGCAGGCATTCTCTCGAAAACTCTCCATGCATCGTCGATACTGAATTTGGAATACATTGCAATAAGGACATTACTTACAAAAACATCCGACTCAAATGCCATTTTAATGATAGCTGTATGGATTTGCTTGCCTTGCCTTGAAACCCCCAGTCTGGCACATGCATTGAGAACGCTAGTGAGGGTTGATGGGTTTGGCTTTATGCCTTCCAGTACCATCCGAGCAAACAGATTCAGGGCTTTCTCTTCAAACCCATTCTGAATATACCCCGCAATCATTGCAGTCCAGGAAACCACACTTCGTTCAGGCATTCTATCAAACAACTGGACAGCTTCTTCTGTTCTGCCATTGGCACAATATCCTGCAATCATGGCAGTCCATGAGACGACGTTCCTTTCTGGCATATTATCAAACAAATGGCGTCCTTCGTCTATCCTCCCATTCTGGGTGTATCCTGTAACCATTGCATTCCATGAAACAATATTTCGTTCAGGCATTTCTTCAAACAGCTTGCGTGCATCCTCTATTCTCCCATTTCTAGCATATCCAACAATCATCACAGTCCAGGAAACCATATCTCGGTCCGGCATTTTATCAAAAAGCATGCGAGCATCATTCATTTTCCGTTTCTTGGAATAGCCTGCAATCATAGCATTCCACGAAACCACGTTTCGTTGAGGCATTTTGTCGAACACTTGACGCGCATCATCTAATCTTTCATTCTGCACATATCCCGTCACCATAGCAGTCCATGACACTACGTCTCGCCCGCTCATATTGTCGAACAATTGACGTGCGTCGTCAATTCTTCCATTTCTGGCATACCTTGTAATGGCAATATTTGATAAAATAATATTCTGGTGATTTGTGTGACAGTGTTGCATATTACCGTGTAGTTGGAATTTATCTTTCCCTATTGCGATGGTTGAGGTGTGGAGATGAATGCGTCGGACACATCTCAACAACCCAGAAAGAAAAGAACTTACTTGATTCCATGGTGCACGCACAAGCTGTGGTAAGGATGCCCTGATTAGTAACCTGTTGTAGTGGTTTACGACTACTTGCCTCATTCTCCATTAGCATAACTCGTCTACAACTAACAATACCATATGAAGTGTTCTGATGTTTTCCTAAGCTTTTAAACCTACAATGGAGTTATAGCACAGAGCTCAAAAATATAATCCCCGTGTTTCCAAAATCTATGCTCACAATTAAAAGAATCATGTGTTTTTTTCATTCCCATCTCCTTTTTCAAACCCATGGTTTTTAATCATTCCAATCTCGCTTTGCTTTTTTTCTTTTCTTTTCTTTTCTTTTTTTCTTTCTTCATCTTCTTTTCTTTTTCTTTCTTTCTTCTTCTTCTTTTTTTTCTGACAGGAACAGCGATCTCCTCCCTTTATATGTTGCAGCCCGTAAGTTACAGTCCTCGAGTCATATATATCAGAAATTCATGACTTTCGTAAAGATTGAGGTTTTTAGTATTGGGAGAATCTATCTCTCTAGCTTAGTCATGACGGGCAATAAACAACCCTACCAAACAGATTTTAAATGTATAACCTCCCAAAAAAATCACAAATTCTTAAGCCCACTATGGTTAATAAAATAATATTATTATTTCAGAGGCGCTCTCCAATTAATTAAATAGGTATGTTATAACATAATATAATTTAGGTAGGTTATAACATAATATAATTTATAATTTAATGTCTTTATTAATATTTTTATTTTGTAAAAATAAAATAAAAATAATTTTATGATTAAACATTTTTATTTAGCCAAAATAAAATAAAAATAAAAATAATTTTATCTTAAGATAGAAAGTTTCATCTAACTTCGATTTTATCATGCGGTCGAGGGATCAAATTTTTGTAGGCATAAACATTTTCTCAAATTCTACACTCCAAAAAAAAGATTTGTTCTTAATATTAATTATATCTTGAAAAATGTCCACGAGTTTTGAATAGATAGTGATATATTGGACATTATGAAGATGTAGCCCTCTCAAATATTAGGGGTAGTCTAACTAGACTACTTTTTTGCCCTGAAAATCATGAAAAAATTGGTAAAATTTTAAGAAAATCCCGCAGCGATTTTTGTAAATCCAAGTTATAGCTCTCAAACTTCAATATTTTGGGTGCTCTAGAGGTTTTTTATGATGCTGAATCCATTTCCACCATCAAAAACATGATTCAAACACTGCCACTGCAAGATTTCTTAAAAAAAAATTGCCCAGACTCAGGACACTTTTGGTCATCCTGGCAATTCCTAAGCCTCAGACAACTCCTTTTTTTATCTATATCATGTTTTGCAAAGTCAAGAAATAATGTATTTTTCTTTTAATGAGTGTCCAAGTTTACCAATTTTGTAAATTATCTACTTCTCCAAACAATTATCACATCTTCATTTCCTATATATCTGAAAAATAGATCTTGAAAAACATTTTGATGATTTTTTCAGAAACTATTTGTATTGAATGTTTATAAATATATCTTTTATTCTAGTAAATATTTTGGATATATTGTTGTATGCAATTGTTTGTTAGTAGTTTTTAATATATGTAATTGTTTAGAATGTTTATAAATATATATTTTCCTCTAATAAATATTTTGAATATATATAATTATTTGTCAGTAATTATTTAGTGATGAAAAAAGGAGACATTATTATCAATAATAAATTTGCAATTTGTTGGAGGATTGATTTTGCACATCTACTTCATTTAATTTCAGGTATTGCAACTTTTGCCAGCTAATTAATTCTTAATAGCGTCCGTACAAGTTTTACTAAATATATCTTGAAGAATATTTGTAATAGTTTACTACCTCAAAATTACTCTTGAAATAACTATTTTTTTTTTGCAAATGTTTGAAACAATTGATTCCTTCAAGAATATTTTGATGATTATTTTTTATCTAGTTTGTTTTGCAAAGTCAAGAAATAATCTATTTTTGAATTTTTTTAATGATAATGTTAGGATTTCTTTGAAGGAGTATATGGATTTATTATGAGTGACTAGGTTATACAAAATTAATGGAGGGATTTATTTTCAAAATTATTTTCATGTTACGATTTCTTATGGAGTTATTTTTATAAAATATATTAATCCTATATTTTTATTTCATCACATCTATATTTTGTATATATGTTTTGATGAAAGCTTTTGAGAGACAATTTGTTTTGAATGTTTACAAATATATATATATTCCTCTAATAAATATTTTGAGTATATTGTTGTATGCATTGTGTTTCAATGCTTTATATTGATTAAATTTTAGGTCAAGATTAAGAAAAAACAATACATGAGAAATCATGATAAAATTTTGATTAAATTGAAATGATGTAGTTTAGGAACATTTTAATTTTAATTTATATATCGATCAAAATGATTTTCTAATCAATATTCATTTATTCTTGTAGAATTTCATGTTGTGAATTTTATTATATTATATTTGCAAAAGATTAATTTATAGTTCATGTATAAAACTGTGAAATTTTCAAATTTATGTCAAAGATCAGCGTGATATTTACTAAAATTGTACAATATTAAAAATTGAAATTACGAGTGTGCAATTACCTTAATTATTTAACTACCTCTTCCATTCAACATTTGTAAGGTATATTCACTATATTTTCTTGACAGAAATATTCACTATATTTCCATTGTAATTGTCTTTAATTAAATTAAAATGCATATTTAAAATGCATAAATGAACTTTTTAGATAGTTCCATTGTGTGGAGATCGCACTTCAGATTTAAAATCACAATTTAAATTATGCGAGAGAACATTTCGTTGAATACCCAAAACAAGGGGCCTCATCAACACCTTCTAGGATCTATAGCTCGGTCATATCGATCACCTACACATGTCCGAGGACAAGCCTATTTGCCCTGTAGTACCCATTTTACCTCATGAGGATCTCAACAATTCTAAAGATTGTTATACGATTAATGATATTTCCTTTTCTTATATATTTACTTTTTTATTTTTTATTTTTTTTAAAGGACATATCACTCACATATTGGGTTGTAGAATATGCTTATCGGAGCAATAATCTTAAAGTAAAATAATATATTACTCATGTTTTTTGAATTCCAAGTTTTTTAGAACCCATGGTATTCATGTGGAATATAGTATATTTAAAGGGGCAAATTAACCCAGCTAATATCCATCTTAACTCCAGATCTACCAACCTCAAGGGATCTAAATTCTTGAGATGCAAACCACTTTTAGGGTGAAAAAAAATTTGATCCCTCTGGACGCTTGGTAGATCTGGAGTTAAGATGGATCTAAGTGGGTATTAAGATGTATATGTTATTGTGATGTAATTTTTAGTTCAGTATGATAGAGATGTTGTAATATCCTGTAAACATTTTGATTTGGTCAAAATAGAATAAAAATAAAAATAACCCTATAAAAAAAACATCAAACTAAAATAATAATAATAATAATAATTCTATGTTAGTATTATTATTTGTATTCATTTATGTTGGGTAGTTAAGGTAAACTTGACTTCATCAAGTTACCAATTGTTTTTTAGCTCCATGAGAACTCATGATATTGACTTATGGTATTCATGTGGAATATAGCTAATTTAAAGGTAGAAATTAAACTAGCCTAGATCTATCTTAACTCGGTATCTACCAAGCACCTAGAGGCATTAAATCTGTGAAGATGCAAACATATTTTAAAGTGAAAAGAGTTTTGATCCCTATTGGTGCTTAATAAATCGAAAGTTAGATAAATCAAGGTTGGTCTTATATCAATAGTGGTAATTATTATATAAGATTAACTGATAGTATACAATTTTTTATAATATTTGAAACAATTTGATGAGGTTTTAATTTTTCTAATAGTTAAGATGTCATTTATGTGAGTGGTGGATAATTTTATTTTAATATGCATGTGATAATAATAGAGGAAAGAGGTATTGGGTTTGAAACTCTTATATAAATATAAGTTTGGGGTGTAACATTTTTAAAGAGTTAAAAAATAAGACTACGAAATTTTATAATTTATGATATTAAAAATTAAAAACAATGGATGTGAAGTCACTGGTTCAATTCCCCCCTCCCCCCCCCCCCCAATTGGGGTGATATATTGACATGATGAAGTTGTAGTCTTACCAAGCTTACAAAAAAAATTAAAAACAATGAATTTTATATATGTGCGGGGAAATATTTATGCACTAAGTAAATTTGATGTTGAAACTATACAACCTAGCTGGTGGTGACTAGATTCGGTGGTGGAATACCCACCCATCTAATCTACGAAATTATCATATTGGGAGAAGGCCAAATTGCTTATTCAGGGAGGTTGGATTATTCTTCAAAATGAAGTTGAATTGATAATTTCCAAAGAAGAACAAATTGATAATTTTAGGACGCCAAATTGTTATGTCCTAGAGGAGGCTGAATTTATATTTCTAGGAGGGTTGAATTATTAATCTTTGGAGGGTTGAATTGTTGTTTCTAGGAGGGACAAGTTTCTCATTCTTAGGAGGGCCAAATTGTCATTTTCCAGGGAAGGTCGAGTTGGAAAATCAAGGAGGTTGAATTGCTAATTTCTATAGGAGAACAAATTGATAATTTTAGGAGGCCAAATTGTTATGTCCCAAAGGAGGCCAAATTTATAATTCTAGGAGGGTTAAATTATTAATCTATGGAGGGTCAAATTATTTTTTCTAGAAAGGTCAATTTTTTTTTATTTTCAGGGAGGGTCAAGTTGGAAAATCATGGAGGTTGAATTGTTAATTTCCAAAGGAGAAAAATTTGATAATTTTAGGAGTTAAAATTGTTATGTCCCAGAGGATGACGAATTGATCAAATTAGGAGGAGGCCGAATTTATAATTCTAGGAGGGTTGAGTTGTTCTTTCTAGGAGGGAAACATTTCCCATTCTCAAGAGGGATGAATTATCATCTACAGGAAGGAGGAATCAATATCTCGATGAGGCTCAACTTACTAATTGTTGGGAGAGCGAGTTGTAGTTGAGCCAATTAATTGTTGAGGGAATATCAATCTAATTATTTCTACATGATTTATCCATAAGGTTTTCCTCAAATTAAATTGATGTAATTTTCCCCTCATAATTATAAATAAAATAGTTGGGTTTTTACAGCAGAATTATTTACAAGCTTTATGATTATTGGATTTATAATTGTTTAAATTGGTATAAATTTTCGGCAAAAATTACTGCGCGATTTTGTGAAGGAAATTTATTGAAAATTTTATGAGAATTTAAATAAATAAATAAAGGGGATATTACAATACCATTGTTTTTAACAAAAGTTGGTTTTTATTCGTCAAAGAGTATGGTTATGATTATATATAAGTACAAGACAACAAATATGGAAGAAAAAATACTTCCTAATTTTTCTTTGAACTCAAGTTAAAGTCACCTATAATATAATATGAGATGGCATACAAATGTTAAGTTGTGGCTAGATACTATCACATCTCAATATAAGGAGAAATTGTGGTTCAATACAAAAATTGAGGGAAAGGGAAAATTAAAACACTAAAGAAGCTATTAACCTTTATCTAGAATACCAAAATTATATTTTTATTTTAATTAGCTCGAAGAAGAAAATTAATATGGCTAAAATAAGAATGAAATACAAAAGCTCCATGGTAAAAAAAGGTGTTAGAACTTTGACCTTAGGATGAAACAATGTCATCTTTATACTACTAAAAATTTGGAGGACAAAAGACACTTTCTTTTAAAAGCTCCTACTATGCACACATTAAATATTGATTTCAAAATATTTGTAATAATACCAACCTTCATAAATGGTTACCCCATCAAAACTATGGATATTTAGGAAATCTTATGTTTAATATTCTACAGTATACAAATAAAATTCTGAACAAGGGAAACTGGTCTTTTTTTATGGCTTTGTTGATTTCTTTATAATCAACATAGATTCTCCTCACTTTTCTCTTCACTCAACATGATGCAATAACAGGGCAAGGTTTTTTGCATTGGGAGCTCTGAGGGGGAGATTCCAATGGCGGAAACCCTAACATTCCCATTGGTGGAAAGAACGGTGCAGTAGTGTATTTACATATGGGGAATGCATGGAGGGCAGGTGTCTGGTCGAATGGTAGGCCAGGTGTTGTCGGCTTGTTTCGTTAACCTCCACATATCATTTTCCTGCTTACCACCTTGGAGCTTGGAATCCTTAAGCACGAGAAATTTTGGTGGTTGTTTTTCCTGCTTGTTTTTTCATTTCAACGTGTTTTGTGTCTGTGAACTTGTCTTCGGATGGTGGCTGGTGTTGTTTGTCTTTGTTTACCACTGCTTTCTACTCTGTCAACGGGAAACGCTTCCAGGATTTTCGTTGTCGTTTCCAGGTCAAGCTGCACACGTTCTTCACATTGGGTGGTGGTAAGTTTACAATTATCCTCAATCATTGTGCTATTACAATTCGTTTTTAGGGATTTTGCTCCCGTTATTGTTGGAGGTTATTTTGTTGTGAGAGGTTTAGGAACTTGTATTATTAGTTGGAAACCTGTAACGGAGGAATTTTAAAGGGTTTTTTACAGGAAGTAGTTACAGGGTTTCCATTTCACTTTCTTGAGTTCACCAGGTGTTGAAATATTTAGCCAGTCTCGGTGGTCTACTCCATGGGGAAGGAGAAAGATTATGTTGATGTGGAACCAGTGGCGAAGGAAATTCTATTAGTTTGGGGGTTAGAAACAACTAAAAAAAACTAGCTAAGGTTTCCCTTCTACCACAGTCACATGCTGAGAAGGTTTGGGATGAGAATTTGAGGTGGAGTCCTATGGAGGGGTTTGTTTCGCTAAAGGGTGTTGACCTAAAAACCCTATCCCCATGGGTCACTGACAAACTCGGGTTAGGTTGTTCTCCGATTTTGATAGGGATGGGGGTGGAAAGGGATGGCCTATTCTTGACTTTGATGGAAAGGAAAGGCTCCGCAAAACCCAGTGTCTCCCCTGTTTTGTTTCATTCTGGTGGTCTGGAGGACATAGTATATGTGGCTGGAGGTGAAGGGAAGGTGGGGTTTAGTGCTAGAATAGGTGTCGGGGGTTTGAATGAATATGCGACAAAGGATGGGAGGGTGACATGGCATGATGGCACAAAGAACCTATTCTCATGTGCGGGAGATGGATATTTTCTGCAGGTGGGTATAAATGAGAAAGGTATCATTGGTTTAAAAGGCATAGGCTGGGGAACACAATGAGAGTTCATAAGCTTCACTTATGGGGGGCTAAGTGGTGGTATCTCACACACGCCAGGGGCTTTCAGAGAAAGGGAAGGGGAAATTTTCATAGAAGGAGGTCTGGGAATTTGGGAAGTGTGAAGTGCGAACCTAAAACAAGGGCTTTGTCACAAATCTTGAGGACGGTAGGGGATGAAGGTGGACTGGGGGAGGTAAAAAATCTTTTGATAATCTAAAATAGGGGGGGGGGTCTCTGGAGGATGAGAAAAATCTTCAAGGGTTTCAGTGAAACATGATAGACAGGCAGGAGTAAAAAGAAAAAAGGGTAAAGTCATAAAAGAGTGTACAAAATGTCCCAATTCGGTGTTTTGGGTTGATATACATTTTGAAAGTGTGATGGCAGCTTTAGAATAAATCATGGTGGGCAGAGCGAGGGGAGATTTTGTCTCCGCAAAATACATTTCGGATTGGATAGAGAGGAGTTGGGCCGAGGCACCGGAAAAATATGTGCAAGTCATTACCCTGTCTAAAGGGTGGTTTTTGGTAAAATTTAAGAACTTATCTACTTTAGAATGGGTTCTGGAGAGACAATGGGGGTTTGGTATTGCCCCAATACTTTTTAAAATATGGACTTTGTTATTTTATTCAAACAAAGAAAGGGTGGATGAAATACATGTGTGGGTAAGGCTCCCGGTGCTCCCTCCACATTTCTGGACTATGGATGTATTTCGGGCAATTGGGAATACTTTGGGTACTTTCTTGGATGTTGATATGACATTCTTAGAAACTCGTTCCAGAAATACTGTGCCCATATTGGTCAAGTTGGCCCTAAGGGAAGCGTTGATGGAGAAAATAGTTCTAAACATGGAAGGTCATGCTTTCAAGCACTTGATTGATTATGTACACCTACTCTTTATTTGTCACATATGTCACAAGATGGGACACTTGGCCCGAGACTGCCCTCTTGGTTTTAACAAAAGCAGGTGCCATAAAAGTGGCTCCAATCATGGCTCGAGACTAAGGCATGAGGTCAAGCCTCAGGAGGATATGGATGGCAAGCAGGAAGTGGGTGGGGAGAATATTATACCACAGACAGTTGAGGTGACTCCTATGGAAGCACCAGACACGCAAGGTAAAGTGGAGGAGCTAGATGTTGTGATGGAACCCAGCCAGGAACAGATGGTGCCCCCCTGCTGATCCAACATTGGATTTAGCAGGTACTGCTCCCTGTCCCTCCTCTCATACTTTAAAATATTTTGATATTTTATTAAATTGCATTAGGATGCCTGGTCCCTCCAGGCTAGAACCAAATTCTTCTCTATGTGTTAGCAACCTATCTTTGGCTATGGACAGTATTATAACCACTATCCCTAAACTATCAATTGACATTGTCCCCTATAACCTAGGACCTAGAGACAAGAAGATGATGGAAAATGAGATGTTTGGAGGGTTAGGGAAAGTGCCCCCAATTGAAAAAGTAAGAAGAAACATGGGGAGGGAATCAGATCTCTCAAAAGCTTAGTTAAAAGCTATAATCGACATAGTAGATGACAGACAACTCTCCCTCAAAGTGGCGCTTAGAGAAGTGGTTTCCCCAGATCTTGTGACCAAATGATTGTGTTATCTTTCAACTGTAGGGGTTTGGCTAGTGCATCTAAAAATATAGCCTTCAAAAACCTTATTCACTCCTCCAAACTATATATCCTGATGTTGTAAGAAACTCTGGGTTCATGAGCACAAGTTACAAATTTCCTTTCATCTTTCCTCCCCGGGTGGTATTTTTCACCTCTGATGTAAGGGGCAGGTCTGGAGGCTTGGCTACAGGGTTAAAGAATGGTACTGTTAAACTGTAAAACTCCTGGACCTTTGAACTCTTGATAGGGGTGGAGGTGTCCTCAATGGAACTTGGTATTAATTTCACTTTAGTTAATGTATATGGCCCCTGCTATGGAAAATTGGGTTTCTGTAACACCCTCCTAGCCAAATCTTTTATGAGTGGCTTGCATTTGATTTTGTGGGGTGATTTAAATTTCTCTTTGGGAAGGTCCAAGGCTTGGGGTCTGAACGCTAGGGCTAACCCACTTGCGGAATTCTTCTTAAAAATGTTGAGGGATGGAAACCTGATTGATTCAAATCTAATTAATGTCACCCCTACCTAGAGAAACAATTGTGTGGGGGAGGCACGGATCACAAAGAGGTTGTATATCTTCCTTATTAGTGATGACTTTTCCAGTTGGGCCACTGGCTTTCGTAAGTGGGTTGGCTCGGGGGGTGAATCAGACTACAACCCTATCCTTCTAGAGTTGGTTGGACCGAATAAAAAACTAGGTTATCCTTTTAAGTTCAATGATGGATGGCTAAAAGAGGAGGACTACCAAAAGTTGGTCATTGATACTTGGATGCATTTTCCCTAGATTGAGGGTGGTACCTATGCCCATTATTTTGTAAATACTATGAAAAAAATTAAGAAGGCTACCATTAATTTGGAAAAAGAAAAAGAAATAAAATATTCCAAAGCTCTTCGGGATATTTCTGGGGCTCTTGAACAAATGAATAGTAATGGTGCTGAGGGTTACCTGGATGAAGCATCAAGAGGTAGAATAAAGGACTTGGGACTCAGGAGAAGTAAAATCCTTTGTGACAAGGAAGAACAATGGAGGTTAAAAACTCGTGCTATATGGTTATCTGTAGGAGATGAGAATACCAAAATTTTCCATAATTATGCCAAGGGTCGAAAGAACTCAAATACCATATGGGAGCTTGAAAATCCTGAGGGAGGAATGGCTAAATCTTTTCAAGACCTATCAAATTTTGGAAAAATTCAGTTCAATAATATTTATCGGAACTAGGGAGGGGTCTCGATTAGGGAAATTATTCAAGTAGCCCAACTCTTTTCTTATTATGCTGATGAAGAGGAAAATAACCATATTCTGGCCCCTGTGGAGAAAAGAGAGGTTGAGTTTATCCTGAAAGCTATGCAAGAAGATAAATTCCGGGAGCTGATGGGTCGACAGTGGAATTCTTCCAACATTTTTTTGATCTGACGGGAGATTCCATTACAAATGTGGTGGAGGAATCTCGCTCTTTAGGACACATCCATGGTGCCCTCAAAATGAACTTCCTAGCACTCATTCCGAAGCAGGACTCTCCCACCTCTTCTGATGACTTTAGACCTATCTCCCTATGTAATTGTATTTACAAAGTCATTGCAAAAACTATTGCTAACAGGTTAAAGCCTATTTTATCTCACTCCATTTCTAAAGAACAGTTTGGTTTCTTGGATGGTAGGCAGATTCATGAGCCCGTAGGTGTGGCTCAGGAGACCCTATACAGTACAAAATTATCAAGAAAGAAATTCATGATGGTGAAGATTGACTTATGAAAGGCATATGATCGAATCAGTTGGCTCTATTTAAGGCTCCTTCTAACTCACTCAGGTTTCAAAATTGAGTTCATAAATTGGATTATGAGTTGTATTTCTAATGTGCCTTTTGATGTTATTATTAATGGGGTTGTGTCCCCTTTTTTCCAAAATCAAAGAGGGTTGAGACAAGGATGCCCCCTTTCCCTGTTGTTGTTTCTTCTGGTTGCAAAGGGTTTAAGTCAATTACTTCATCAGGCTAGGAGAGTTGGGGATTTTTGTGGTATTGAAGTGACTAAAAACCTTTATAGATCTCACCTCTTATTCATGGATGACATCCTCTTATTCAGTAAAGGGAATCATTTGGAAATTAAAAAAAAATGAAAATTATTTTGGATGTTTTTATGAAAGCAACGGGGATGGCAATCAACAATCAGAAGTCAACACTCATGCATGATGGCATATCGGAGGTTTATCTAGCATGGACCAATAATCAGCTTCCTTTCAACCAAAATAAGTTGGGATCAATCATCAAATATTTGGCGTACTATCTTAAGCCAGACTCCTACCGTAAGAAACACTGATACGAGTTAGTATTAAAAATATAAAAAAAGGATTAATGTTTGAAGTCACAAGTTGTTGTCTAGAGCAGGTAGAACTATCCTTATTAAATCAGTCTTAATGGAAATCGCAGTCTACTGGATTTCCCTAGCCTGGTTCCCTATAGGAATTATTAACAAAGTTAGAAGTATCTGCAACAACTTCTTATGGTCTGGGAAGGAGGATAAGAAGACTCTCCCATGGATGGAATGGGGGAAAATTGCAAAACCTAAGGAGTGGGGTGGTTGGGGTATCAAACACCTTAGACATTTTTCTATGTCTCTGGCGGAAAAGTCAAGTTGGCAAATCTTAACAACAAACATCCTCTGGACGTTGGTGGTAAAAATAAAATATATTGACCCTACTCCTATGGATGATTGGATTAGACTTCCACAAAAATACACTAACAAATTTTACATGATTTGGAAGGCTACCTTGCTTGCTCTAGGTCTGGTGGAGAAAGGTTTGGCTTGGAGAATTGGTATTGGCGAGTGGTGCAGGATATAATTTGGACCCATGGGTGGGGTGTAATAATAGATATATTTTAAATAAGTGTTAATGGAGACTCTTCACCATAGGGGAATATTCACTCTAAATCAGATAGATAAGCCATAAGGCACTACTATATGGGCACAACCTTGGCTGAATGCGAAGGACCTTAGGCTTGATCTCCAATAAGAGCATGAATGGAAGGGATACATTCTGGAACTTGACTGATCTAGAGTTTGCCTTAAAGACTTCCCAAACTCTCTTTGCTCGGTACATTCAAAATCGGGTGTCTACTCCCCCAAAGAAGGATATGGTCACATAATGAAAATTAATGAAAGAGGGAATCATGAATGGTGGTTTAAGGCACTGTGGAAATTGGAAGGTCTAGCTAAAACTAAAAAAAAATTCTGGTGCATCATGAGGAGGAAGGTCCCTGCATGGGATGTCCTTCAAAAGAGGTTTATGAGCGAGCTAGGATGGTGTTGTTTATGCAAATCTATTGAGTAAACTATTGAACTTCTTTTCCTCTCATGTAATTTCTCTAAAAAAGTTTGGGATACTCTAACGCTCTGTGACATTAAGGATGTTTAGAGAGGTGATAATTGTAGCGTGGCTTGGAAATACTGGTGGGAAATCTGCAAAGACTAAGATTACATGTGCCTCCCCCTCATAATTTCATGGGGTATCTGGCTTGCAAGAAATAAAGGCATTTTTATGGATGCTTCCTCTTCTCCCTCTTTAATGGCGGCAGAATGTGTAGTTATTTTATCTTTCATCCCCTCCTCCATATCCTCAAAAACCCCAAGGATTGTTAGGATTAAAGAAATTTATCATGAGATCTCGTGGGCCTATTTCGATGGTGTTGATAACAATCAAGGTGCTTATGGGGCTGGTATGATAATCCATAAAATTCAAAATGCCTCTCTGGCCACCTCTGCGGGCCTTGGTAATGGCACAATTTTTTTTTCTAAACTACAAATGCTAAAACTCCTTATCTGCTAGCTTATTCATCTGGGAATTGATTCGATTCAAATTTTTGGGGACTCCTTGAATGTCATAAATGGGTTTAACAACTCTCAGAGATGTCAAAACTTTTTGTTACTTCCAATACTTGAAGAGATTCAAGCTCTCAAAATACATTTTATATTAATTTATGTATGCCATATTGACAGGGAACGGAACTGGGATGCTGACCATCTGTCTAAATACGGTCTTTGACAAGTTTAGGGCTTGTGTAAAATAGAGGAGAAGATTGGCTCGGTTATCCGTGTGTCGGACACCAGGCCGTATTGACCATCTCTTTCTTCACACACTTCAGGCTGTTTTATTTTACTCCAACAAAGCTATATATCCTTGAGATTTTGTATATATTTTACAGACTATGAACTCGATGTAATTTTTTGCCTTAGTTTTTACTTTCTACTACTAATATGACATGGTAAACACTGCTATACTCTGCTCTATTTTGGGTGGTTTTTCCCTTATGAGAGGCTTGTTTTTTCTTTTTTCTTTTTTATGTGACTGTGGAGTGTTTCTCCAAGTATGGAGGCCCTAATATCTAGCATAAATTTTATGTGGTTCTCTTGTGCTCACCATGGCTTGATGATACACTATTATTGTGGTCGTTCATAGGCAGTGGGTTTTTTTGTTTGTTGTCCTAATCTAGATGTTTCTTTCAACATGCCCCTTTGTCTGTGGGTGATGTTTTCATGAGGAATGTTGCGGCATATGCGATGTAACTTTTTGTTATATTTATAAAAAGTTCGATTTTTTTTCCCGTGGAAAAAACATTAAAAAAATTCTAAAATAAACCATTTAATTATCTACCTTTTTTTCTTAAGATTCAATAACCTAAAGTTGGTTTCAATGGACAATAACAACCATCATCATTATTATAAAATAGTGTCAATTAAAGTACCTTTTTTAGAGTTTATACAAAGGAGAAGAGAGGAAAGGCCCAATCAAACACGTGTACCCACCCCACAACCAATTTTCCATTATGTTAGTAGTAAGCTACTATTTTTTTTGGAAGCCATCCTCATTAACATAAAAATTATGGTAGATCAATTGATAGATAAAAAATTAAATTGGATTAAAAACCTCTTTTTACAACCAATTTGAAAATCAATTTTAAGAACCAATATGAAAAACAATTTTAAGACGCCATTTATTAGTCATGGAAAATAGTTGTGATTGTTTGTATTAATCATGTGATAGTAGCCATTATTGATTGCATGATGTAGTAGTGCAAATTGCATATTTTCAAAAAGGATTCAAATCAAATGGAAATTGGAGCACAAGATCACTTTACCTCTATATAAGTGAAAGTAATAAGATTTAGTAAGCATAAAATTATTTTTATAATATATGTTTGATTGATATGATATAATTATAAATTCAATTATATTAAAGTAGCCACCCTTGCCCTTGCATGATATTATAATTAAAAAACTTTCTAGAGTAATGAAAAGACAAAAAAAACAAATAATTAAAACATGAATATGGATCACCCCAATGGCTCTCACTAAAAAAATCACCATATGAACTTGGCACTAGGTGTTCCTTTATCTTGCCCTCGGGATCAACCCATATGCGATGGGACCACTTATGTCAACTCACTTTTCCCCTCTAAATATTGGGATCGATCCTAATAGAACACTTGGTTAACCTACTCCAGGGATTTTACCTTCCCTATTTCACATCATTTACCCTAATTCCCATGGTCTCCACGGGAACAACTTGTCAACACAGTAATTATTTTTGGGATCCAATGTTTTCACCATCTTTCCACCCTACATGATCCCCCATAGTAGTAGTTAGGTTTTCTTAGCAATCTATTAACCATTTATTTGCTTCAAGGTGGACACATCCTGATCCAACATTCCTAACTATTCTCGGACACATGGGCTCATAGACTTAACAAAAAATATTCCAAGTGAAAAATAGAGGAGCCTTGTATTGTACAAGGAATGGATACCAAACTTCACAACATTTAAAAAATAGATCATTCGACATAGGTCGATAGATTAAAAAAAAAGAGCTGCTAAATGACTACCCTCAGTAATTGGATAGACCAAAATTTTCTCCCCCTCTAGAGCGATCCATAGAGATGCATGATCCTAGCCAAGGGATGGCTAGGTTTGATTACTTCCTCAAGCGAAGATGCAAATAAATTTCTAAAAAATCATTTGAGTTGGGGTTATTAGGCTCTATTTTTGAAGAGGTGGATGGTATATTTTTATGCTCACTCAATGAAACTCTCAGTCGTCCCCATCTAGGTTCACCTATCATGCCTCCTCCCCTATTCTAGTCCAAATATGTATTTAAAGAAATAAGGAGCATCTTGTGGTTTTTTGACAAATCTGACATGTCCTTCCACTACACAGGATATATGTGTATGGCATGAATTTTGGTTGGTAATAACCTTGATTTTGTTCTTTCGGATGCCATGAAAATCCAACTTGGAAACACTTCCCACAGGAAAATATTGGATTATGAGGGGATTCGTTTTAAGTGTGGTCAGTGCCATGCCCACACCCATTTGGGAAAAGAATATAAAAATATCAATACTAACCAAGATTTTGGGAAAAAAATATCCATCGAGACTCTAGGGAGCACAAGGTCTCATTCAGACCTGCTCATGGTACTATCTCAATGACTATCACTCTCCCAACAGTGTCTGAATTTCCAGCAGTTACTAAGGAACATCAATAACCCCCCCCCTCCCTCGGGTATTTTTCTCACATAGGCTTTAGGTTTAGTGAAAGAGGTGCTCGTTGGTCCTCAAATATTGCCATAAGTAGCATCTATTTGATGGTCTCATCGGCAAGATTGGTTCATACTCATCCCCCTATTTTAGAGGGCCTTTCCTCCTCAGATACACTGAATTCCCCTATTTCCCTATTTCATTTTTGTATCTTCCCTTTCTTTTAGTCCTCCCTCTGGTTCATTTCCCCTCACACCTGTGCACTCCTTCTTGACTCATTATACCATCATCCCCTTTTCTATGTCTCCTCTCACAGACTCTATCCCCTCCCCCATCCCTCTCTCTTGGACCTTAGTATCCCTCTTTCTTATCCCTTTTTGTCTCTCACCCCCCAAAAAGTAATGTAAATTCATTTGTCCCTTTGTCCCAATTAATTTTATATCATGAAACCCACTTCCCACAACCCCACCCCCCCTCCCCACTAGATTAGTCATCATTACCTCTTTCATTATCTCCCTGAAAAATATTATCCTTATAGCCATCTCAACCTAGACACAATAATGGGGGTGGATTCATATGTTGAGGATACTTTAAAACCATCAACTTGAGGTAGAAAATCATAGTTCTTACTAAAAAAACAAGCCAATCATAGTTTCAGAATGAAAATCTTCTCCCTCAACTACAAATGGATTACTAGTCCTCCCAAAGCTTGGATCTAAAAAATATTGTAGACTTACATTCTTCCCCAATAATATTCATTCAATAATCCATGATGGATGATGCTCAGTTATTTTAAACATATTTTCTTGCCTACTCTTTTATGTATATGGATGCGGCGAGGAACTCAGGGGCCCTTACTAAGGATGGAAAAACTCTTAGATAAAATGTAGTACAACCTAGTCCATTAGATCTAGTTTGGTAATGGAGGCTGAAATTGAAAATTATGACTAGATCTTCATCTGCATAAATATTAATGAACCTTATCTATAAGGAAAACCTTTCTGGTTGAATTTATCTAGCTTTTCCTATTTTCAAAACAACAACCTGATGACTGGGGACGACCTCAATTTCTCCATTGGACACATTGAAATCTAGGGAGATTCTACACATGTGGATAGATTATATGATTTTTTTCGTAGAAGCACTAGATTGAGCCGATTTACTTGATTTCCTACCTATAAATATTCTTCCCACCTAGAGTAATAAGAGGATTGGAGACTCTTGGATTACAAAATTTTTGGATAATTATTTCAGATATCAAAAGACTTATTAGAGAAAAATTGTAGAATATGACAATGTGTTAGCTTGGGGGGGAGGATCATACCACTTTCCTATTCTTATTTAAGTGGAGTTTACTACATCAAAACCATTGGGCTCATTCAAGCTTAATTCACATTGGATGGAGGACATCACACTGATCACTGAGTTCAAGCAATAATAGTTCCCTTTTAATCATGAATCTAGGGAATCCCCCCCTATCTAGTTTTAGATAACTCTAAAGAATGCTAAAAATATCATATACAATTGGGCCAGATTAAAAATTTAGGTTGATGTTAAACAAATTGTTGATGTGGAAGTCCAATTTGAAACACTTCAAAACTCTCTTGATCTATCCCATTTCAATGAGCATTCCAAGGCTGTTATAAAATCCCATTAAGAAAATAAAGGAACCTACTACTCGACATTGAATGTAAATGGAGGCTCAAAAGAAGAGCCCTCTAGCTACAAGCAAGGGATGATGATAACCAATTCTTCCTTAGAATAGAAAACCAAAGAAAGTGTTAGGTCCCTATAATACTAGTGTAGCCCCTTATTGTTATTGTTAGTGTAGCCCCCTTATTCTTATTTTTGTGCCCATATAGTCCCCATATTGTTATTACTGTGCCCCATAGAAGCCCACTATTGTTATTTTTGTTCCCTTACAGTATTATCATTATGTTGGCTCTGATTATATTGTGACCCCTTAGACTCCTATATATAGAAAGGAGGTTTTGTCATTTGAATTATACAAGAATTGTTCATTTATGTAATGCAAGGGATTTATCTCCCTAGAAGAGGAAAATTTCTATCTTTTCTTATATTTTGTGAGTTGTTTGCATAACATTTTGTATCAGAGCTTTGGATTCTTGGGATTCACTTCTTCAAACAGGTCGTCTTGGAATTTTTACTATAACCTTTTTTCTGCAAGGCTTCAGAAGCTAAAATTTCTACCACGGAAGCCAAAATATTCATGTATGTTGTGTAAAAATTTGAGATCTTTTTTCTATATTTTCGGAGAGATTCGGGGAAGTTAGGTTTTTTTTAGGCTCCAAAATTAAGTCTAAAACATGTGACCTAGGGAAAATTGTCATAATTTTCGTTTCAGGAATAAGATTTGAATTATGTAAAAAGTGGTTGAAATCACATGGAATTTTATTTTTCAGGTAGAAATTTCAGGGTCAAAGGTCGAAACAGTGACACGTGGCATTTCGTACAAGTTTCCTCTACTGAACCAATCAATAATCAGGTCATTGTGGGATATTGGACATAACTATTTATTGAAAAGCCCAATTTTGAGGTGACTTGTGCCATTGGAAATAAGACTCAGAGGGATACCACAGCACTGAATTTCAGACCTTGAAGAGCCAAAATTACAAAGACACAACAATTTCAATATTGAGCTCCTAAAAGAAAGCAAAAGGTGTGTATTTTAATAAAAAAATTGCTTAAATTTTGTTTGAACTAGTTTGAAGTGACTGAAAGGGAATAGTGAAGCATATATATCATTTTTTCATTCCCAAATGCCTCGAATCAAAAAAATAGACACACCTCGTAAGAAACCAAAAATCTCAACTATGATGCATGAAGAAGAGGAAGAAATGCAACACGATATATCAAAATTACGAGACCAAGTGCAACAAATTTCGCTCTCACAAAGAGTAACCAAAATGAAATGGAAGCTAAGATAGATGTTTTTAAGAATGGTATGGAAGTTAATATGGATGGTATGAAAGGAAACATGGAATATTTGAATAAGGGTATGGAATATAAGATGGATGGTGTGAAAGGAAACATGAAAGATTTGAAGAATGGTTTAAAAGAAGGAATGGAAAGTTTGAAGAAAGGTTTGAAAAAATTTCTACAAGAAATGCTTCCTAATGGCAGAAAGGTATTAGATGAAACTCATGATGAGAAAAAATAGAATGTTAATAATGATTCCATATAATCTAACTTTGGATTGAATACCCACCATATTCCAAATATCGATATGAGTAAGTTTGATGACAATGATTCGATAACATGGATACTATAAATGGAGCAATATTTTGATCTTCATAATTTGCAACACACACAAAAGGTACACATTGTAACTTTATATTTAGAAGCCAATTAGTTTTTATGGTATTGATGGTTTTTTCATCGTAAACCACTTGTCACTTGGTCAATTTTTATGGAGGAAATGATAGCACATTATGAGGATACAAAGAGCAACACCTTCTCTATCCAATTGATAAATCTCAAACATAAGGGTTCAATGGCAGAGCACATTGAGGACTTCCAAAAAATGAATATAAGAGTAAATGATATTCCAAAGGAGCATAAGATTGATGTATTCATAAGGACTTTAAAGGATAACATCCAACATGAGGTTCACCTTTGGGAACCTGATTCATTAGAGAAGGCATTCAGGGTGGCAAGAAAAATTGAAAGCAAGATTATGGTAACAAGGAAGCCTACCACTCACAACTATAAATATGGAAATGTTTTTTATCCTATCCTTCCACAACCTACAATTTTAGTGCAATTGGAAGAAAAAATATCAGAAGGGCTTTGTTACAATTGTGATATAAAATACACTAAAGGTCATAAGTGTGTTGAGAAGAAATAATTTTACATGGATTGTGAAGAGGAGGAAGAAAAGGAACAAGAAACTTCAAAAGAAGAGGATATACACCAGGAGCCAACCCTAGAGAAAGAAGAAATGAATCTGACCATATCTTGTAATGCATTGGTAGGAATTACCACTCCTCAAACTCTCCAGATAGAAGGACATATCAAGAAGAAAAAGGTAATAATGATGACTAATTCAAATAGTACCCATAATTTTATTCATTTTAAGATATCCAAGGAATTGAATTGCTTCCTATATCCAACACCAGAGTGTCAAGTGACGATTTCAAATGGAGGAACTATAAATTTCTCTGGAAAGTGTCATAATATCAAGCTAACAATGGGGGAATATGTATTGAATATTCCAATGCTTTCCATTCAAATGGGTGGTGTTGATGTTGTATTAGGAGTCTAATGGTTACAATCTTTTGATACGATAGATTTTAATTTTCAAGAACCTTTGATGGTTTTTTTTTTGGAAGGAAAGGAAGATGAATTAAGGGGTATCAAAGAGAAATCAGGAAATATAATAAACTCTAATGGCATTACAAAACTTCTAAATATATAACAACGAGGCGTAATTGCACAATTATGCTCACTAGAGGTTCAAACATCGAAATCATCTATTTCTCCATATCTCCAAAATGTCTTGGACAATCATTCCAAAGTATTTAAAACTCCCAAAGGCCTCCCACCTAATCATGATCATGATGACGATATTCATTTGATTCCAGGAAGTGTTCCTCCAAACATCAGGCCTTACATATATCCCTATGCCCAAAAGAGTGAAATTGAACATATGGTTGCAGAAATTCTAGAGGTCAGTATAATTCAACCTAGTCAAAGTTATTTCTCTTCTCCAGTAGTATGGGTGCACAATAAGGATGGATCATGCATGTGTTCAGTTACAGGGAGCTCAAAAACCTCACCATTAAAGATAAATTTCCCATTCCTGTCATTGGATGAATTACATGGATCAATTTACTTCACCAAGTTGGATCTTTGTTCAGGATATCATCAAATAAGAATGAAAATTGAAGACATTCCAAAAACAACATTTAGAACTCATGAGGGTCATTATGAATTTTTGGTCATGCCTTTTGGCCTTAACAATGCACCTTCTACATTTCAAGGTTTGATGAACTACATTTTCAAACCCTTCCTTATAAAATTTGTGTGAATATTTTTTGATGATATACTAATCTAAAACAAGTCTTGGAAGGATCATGTTCAACATGTTGACAGGGTGCTCAAATTGTTGGAAGAGAAACAATTATATAAAAAAACCTCCAAATTTTTCTTTGGAGTGCAAGAGGTGGAATATATGGGTCATATTGTATATCATGAGGGTGTGAAGGTAGACCCTAACAAAATTAAAGCCATTAAGGAATGGAAAATCCCCGCAACTGTAAAGAATCTTCGAGGATTTCTCAGGTTGACAAGGTATTATCGCAAGTTTTTTAATAATTATGGGAGAATAACAACACCTCTAACAACATTACTAAATAAATATGAATTTTCTTGGACTCCAGAAGCAACTAAGGCCTTTAAACATCTTAAAGAGGCAATGTGTCAAGCACTGATCTTAGCTATGCCAGACTTCAAAAAAACATTTATTATGGAATGTGATGCCTCAGGAAATGGAATTTGTGTTTTTTTAATGCAAGAAGGAAGAGCCATTGATTTTGAAAGTCGTCCAATCAAAGAAAATTATTTACACAAACCTATTTATGAGAAGGAAATGTTGGAAATACTACATGCACTAAAGAAATACCGACCTTACCAAATGGGAAGACACTTCAAGGTAAAAAAGGATCATGATAGTATTAAATAATTTTTGGAAAAAACATTATCTTCAGAAAAGCAACAAAAATGAGCCACAAAGATGTTGGGTTATGAATTTTAAATCATCTACAAAAAAGGGAAGAAAAATGTTGCTGTAGATGCACTCTCTAGAAAGGATGAGGATGTGGAAGAATTTCTTTGTGCCATTTCTATTATCCCACCGGATTGGATAACCGAAGCAAGGAATGAATGGAAGAATGACGAAGAAGTGTGGTCACTCATTCAAAATTTGCAGCAAGATCCTAGTAAATCTGATACATTTAGCTGGAAAAATGATTCATTATGGTACAAATATCACTTATATATTTGTAAGTATTCCGAACTCAAACATAATATTCTTTTGGAATTGCACACCTCTCCCTTAGGAGGGCACTCATGATTTTTGAAAACTTACCACAGGGTTAAGAAGGATTTTTTTTGGGATGGCCTTAAATCCGATATTCAAAATTTTTTGGCGGAATGTTTGGTTTTCCATAAATATAAATTTGAGACAATTAAGACCCCGGGTATGGTACAATGTCCTTTATCCATTCCAAGTCAACGTTGGAAGGATGTTTCAATGGATTTTATCACAAGTTTACCCAAGTCTGAAGGAAAGGGTGTCATCTTGGTGGTAGTTGATAGACTTACCAAGTATTCAAAATTTTTTGAATTATCTCATACATTTAAATCTAGTACAATTTCTACTACATTTATGGAAACAATCCAAAAGCTACATGGAAACCTAAAGATTATTGTAAGCGATAGAGATCCCATTTTCACTGGAATTTTTTGGACATAATTATTTTCTTGTATAGGTAATCAATTAGCTCGTAGCTCATCTTTTCATCCTCAACCTGATGGGAAACAGAAATAGTGAACAAATGTTTGGAAGGACATATTCATTGTTTTGAATATAATAAAAAAATGCAATGGGTCAAGTGGTTACCTCTAGCTAAATGGTGGTATAACACTTCCTTCCATACTGCTACAAAAATGACCCCATTTATGAAACTTTATAGATATCATTCACCATCCATCACATCATCTTTAAGATAACATTCTAAGGTTCAAGCAGTGGAAGATCACATCGAGCATCAACAAAAAGTTCTACAACTCTTAAAGGATAACCTCACTTGGTGTAAAATCGAATGAAACAACAGGCAGATCAACATCACAGTGAAAAAAGTTTTGATGTAGGTGACTGGGTATTTTTATGACTACAACCATACAAATAAATTCCCCTCAAGAAAGTTAAGAAGGATAATAAATAATCACCAAAGTACTATGGTCCTTACAAGATGTTGCAAAATATTGGTACTATGGCATACAAATTGGAGCTTCTTGCATCTTCTTGAGTGCACCCAGTTTTCCATGTTTCATGCTTAAATAAGGTTATAGGTGACAAGCTTTCTGTCCAAAAAATATTGCTAGAACTTGACAAGGAAGGAAAAATCATATTGGAACCTGAAGCAGTCACAAAAACATGAACTCGACAACTACGAAATCGATCAATTTGAGAGTATCTCATCAAGTGGAAGAACTTACTTGAAGATTCGACATGGGAGGATGATAGTTTTATATAGAAGCATACAAAAATACTCAAACATTGAGGAAAACACTCTTTTGAAGGAGAGGGGCATGTTAGGTCCCTATAATACTAATGTATCCCCTTATTGTTAGTGTTAGTGTAGCCCCCTTATTGTTAATATTGTGCCCTTACTTTTTTATCGTTATGTCGACTCTTATTATATTGTGACCCATTAGACTCCTATATATATAAAGGAGGTTTTTTCATTTGAATCATCCAATAATTGTTCATTTATGTAATATAAAGGAGGTTTCCCCCTCGAAGAGGATAGTTTCTAAGTCATTGATGTATATTTTCTTCTATTTTGTGAGTTGGTTGCATAACAAAAAAGCTCTTAACTAAACAAGATAGTTCCAAAGCCTCCTCTTTTGAGCACATTTATTTTGAAGGATTTTGATATTTCAAAGATATATTTCATCAAAATGGAAGGGAAAGCATAGAAATAATGTTATGAAACCAGCTCACAAAATACAAGAAAATATATATCAACGACTTAGAAATCAACCTCTTTGAGGGGGAAACCTCCTTTACATTATATTAATGAACAATTCTTGGATGATATAAATGAAAAAGCCTATTTTCTATATATAGGAGTCCACGGGGTCACAATATAATCCTAGCCAACCTAACAATAATAATTTAAGGGCACAACAATAACAATAGTGGGATTTTATGGGGCACAATAATAAAAATATGGCAACTACAGGGGAACAAGCATAACAATAAGGGGGCTACGCTGACAACAATAAGGGACTACACTAGTAATATAGGGACATAACATGCCCCTGTCCTTCAAAAAAGTGTTGTCCTCGATGCTTGAGTAGTTTTGGATGCTTTTGTAGAAAATTCTCATCTTGCCATGTGGAATATTCAGTGGGTAAGTTATTTCACTTGATGAGATACTCTGAAATTGATCGATTTCGTAGTTGTCGAGTTCTTGTTTCCGTGACTGCTCCAGGTTCCAATATGATTTTTCCTTCCTCATCAAGTTTTGGCAATATTTTTTGAACTGGAATTTTGTCACCTATAACCTTCTTTAAGCATGAAACACATAAAACTGGGTGCACTCGAGAATATGTAGGAAGCTCCAATTTGTATGCCATAGTACGAATATTTTGCAACACCTTGTAAGGGCCATATTACTTTGGCGATAATTTATTCTCCATCTTAGCTTGATTGAGTGACATTTTTTTGTATGGTTGTAGCTGTAAAAATACCCATTCGCCTACATCGAAACTTCTCTCACTATGATGTTGATATGCATGTTCTTTCATTCGATTCTGTGCCAAATTTAGGTTATCCTTTAAGAGTTAGAGAACTCTTCATTTATGCTCGATGTGATCTTCCAATGCTTGAACATTATAATTTTCTCTTAAAGATGATGTGATGGGCAGTGGATGATATCCATAAAGTGCCATAAATGGGGTCATTTTTACTGTAATGTGGAAGGTACTGTTATGCCACCATTCAACCAAAGGTAACCACTTGACCCATTGTGTTTTTTTATCAGATACAAAGAAATGAAGATATCCTTACAAACATTTGGTCACTATCTCAGTTTTCCCATTGGATTAAGGATGATAAGATGAGCTATCAGCTAGTTGAGTACCCAAACAAGAAAATAATTTTGTCCAAAATTTTCGAGTGAAAATTGGATCTCTGTTGCTTACAATAATATTTGGGTTTCCATGTAGCTTTTGAATTGTTTCCATAAATGCAGTAGCATCTGTACTTGCTTTAAATGGATGAGATAATGCACAAAAGTGTGCATACTTGGTAAGTCTATCAACTACCACCATGATGACACTCTTTCCTTCGGACTTAGGTAAACCTGTGATAAAATCCATTGAAACCTCCTCCCATCGTTGAATTGGAATGGATAAAGGTTGTAGCATATCCCGGGGTATTAATTGTATCAAATTTATTCCGCCACAAAATTTTGAATATCAGATTTAAGGCCATCACGAAAAAGTTATTTCTTTTGGAACTGCACACCTCTCCCTTAGGAGGAAACTCAAGATTTTTAAAAACTTACCATTCCGCCACAAAATTTTGAATATCAGATTTAAGGCCATCACGAAAAAGTTATTTCTTCACCATGTGGTAAGTTTTTAAAAATCTTGAGTTTCCTCCTAAGGGAGAGGTGTGCAGTTCCAAAAGAATCTTTTGTTTTAGTTGGAAATTCTTATAAAGATAGAAGCGATCTTTGTACCATAAGGAATTATTTTTCCAAATAAATGTATCAAATGTATTGAGATGTTTCTGCAAATTTAGAATGAGTTTCCACACTTCTTCGTCACTCTTCATTTCCTCCCTTGCTTCGGTTATCCAATATGGTTGGTGTTGGTGAGGTAAATCCCCTCTATAGATAGAGGTGATCCCACTAGCCCTAGAGTGGGTCTAGTCACAAACAAGACACGCTATGACATCAATTCCTAGTTAACGGATGGACGGAGATTCGATAGATAACTTACCATATATCCTACGTTGTTGTTGTCGTCGAAAGAGTGGCTACCTCTCACTCCTGGTTCGATAGATAACGATCCGCTCATTCTCACGCTCGAATACCTGCACATACACAAGAAACAAAGATGATATACAACATACTATTTTGCATCCGTAACTATCAGTCAATCGAAGAAGACTAAATCTATGCATCAATAAACACGACACAAATATGGAACTAATACCATAGTTGAGTATATTATTGAAAGGAAGGAAGAATACAACCAAGCTTCGACGTTGCGGTATCCTCCAATAGGGTTCCAACAGAGCGAGTCTCACGAAGCTTGTCAGGAATTTAGACGAGGCTCTCTCTATGGGATTCTCCTTGGTCCTACCTTCTCAATAGCGATTACTCAGCTATAGTATCTCTTCTCCAAGTTTAGCTTCTTGGCTATATGTTCAGCTAGCTTTTGTAAAGGGAGAAGGCTTGTTTATATAGAGGGATAAGGAGAGGTTAGGATCCCTATAATCATGGAGGGGAGTCCTATCTTCAAGAATATTCTAAAAACCACTAACTAAAGGAAGAGATCCGTGGCTTATCAAGTTTAACCACTTGTTGTGACTCATCCCTGAGGTGGTTAAAGGAAAATTCTGCCTCTAATTTGTTAAAAAACATTCCCAAAAAGGCTGGGGCTAGCACAACAAAGAGACAGTGCGCCAGCTGGCGCGACCTCTAGTGTACATCCTCCACACTGACATGAGGGGTGAACTGGCTACCCATGCCAATGCCAAAACATAGGTTTTTATGGGCTTTATGAGGAAATGTCCAATAGGAGAAATGATTTCCTTATGTAGAAGGATGCAAAGAAGGTGTTTGCAGAGTATGACACTGCTCATAGGTCACAGGAAATACCCTCCAATATGTGGGGTGAGGGATTGCAGGGATGGTGAAAAAATGTTGTGTAACAGATGCCCCCTTAAAGCATGAGGTCCGAGAGAGAGGGAGGGGTGAAATGCTTTATGAGAACGCGTTCGACCCAAACACTGTTGTTGGAAGACCTACAAGTACAAGTACAACTGATACATATGATACATGACATGTGGCATGGGCGCAACCATCCATAATAGAGTACATAAAAAATTAGATCCGAGGTATGGACACAGCCATACAGCAATAGGGATCAACAAATAGACTCAGGTATGGTCGCAGCCATCCAATCAGAAGAGTCATATAATAAGTCATAGTAATCCACAAAGAACCTGCAGCCTAGATTTCATCAGAAAAAACCTAGGGTCTTGCGCTCCATCTCGACCCGAACAAAGTAAAAATTAGAGCATACGAATATGTAAGCTGAAGTCGAACATGCAAGAAAATCGTCTGATTACCAGCCAATAATGAAAGCTATTAATAGACGTGAGAGAAACCACCAATAATGACAATGGCTCTCAAGGTACAAAAGGTAAAATCCACGGAATGTGAACAGTGATCTAACGTCGAACACCCTCAGAGTCAGTCGATCGAAGGCCAATGATGTGGACCTTACATCGAATGCGAAGAACCTGCCATTGAGGCATGCAGGCTCCAAGGTACCTGAAGGGAGTCTCTAGATCAACTTCTTGGATAATGAGTTGGAGTTGACAGGAAGTGACCTAATCGAAGGTGGGCCATAATGTTTCCCACATCATTGACACGAGATAGAGGAATGTGATTTTTTTTGAATTAAGACCAACAGAGAATCAGAGGGAGGTCAAAAATTTTAGAGGCAAACTTCTCTTGAACATATCAATGGCATGACACTGGATTTGGCAGTATTTGACATCAAGGGATCTAAGGTCATGGGGATGTGGCAAAGCGCAGATGAGCGGTCAAAAGAGATTACCCAAACCCATGGAGGCAGACAAATAATGAGATGAGATGTCCCCAACCCGACACGAATGCAGACAAGTGCCATGTTCAAGAGCGACATACTGCCAACACGACTATAATGTGGTTCCATTTTCCCCCACCATTTCTGGCGAGAACCCCAATTATTTTTGAAAAACAAGCTTGAAGGGGATAGCATATGCTTGCGATGTAAGTTTTTCCTTCGGAAAAATCCAACCTAGTACATTTTACGAGCCCTAAAAAGGAGGAACTCGAGTAACGTCATGACGAAGGAGTCCAATTTCATCAGGTTTAATGAGTCTAACAAAGGGAGAACTTGGCATCTTTTCATGTTTAGAGAGTTTGAAAATAAGGCGGAAAAGAAAACTCCAGTAGTCCCTTTTCGTAGGTAGTCTGACAGATCTGAAAAGGTATAAAGCTGTGTCTGAGAGAACCTCTTAGTCATGATAGGCTAAGGTATTCCTTTTTCGTAAATAATCTATCCCAGCCCAAAAAAGGCGTAAACGTATACTGGGTAGATATCGTTTCGCAACCATTTAACGAGTTCAAAATGACAAGTGTCTCGACAATATTTTCAGTTTTAGAGAGTTAGAAAAGAGCTGAAAGGTGACTCCTCCTGGAGGAACAAGTGGTATTAAGGGTAGCAACTGGTTCCGGTAATGGTGGAACTTCTCAGAACAAGTAAAGGTTAAGAGGCTGGCTAACAAGACCACTCATTGCAGCGGTTCCTCAGGAATGGGTAAAACAACCAAGTGAAGGCATATGATCGGCCAAGCAGATAGTGATGATGGAGTGAGAAAACCAAGGCTCATTTGGCAAAACAGGCTGATAAAATGGCAATCACAAGAGGTAAAATGCTTGAGGTTGGTTTCATTTTTACACAAGCTTGAAACAAAGACAAAGTATGCTTGAAACCGGTTTCATTTTTACACAAGCTTGAAACAGAAACAAACTATGCTTGAAAAAGTAAGCATGCCCCCAGCATGGTGACTCAATTCGAGATACATGCCCCCCAAGCTTCAGTCCATATGAATGGCAGATGGAGTGAAGGTTCAAATTACGAGATCAAGAGAAAGACTCGACTGGGATTTTATGAGATCTTATCAAAGACTTGAATTGAACAAGAACGTGTTTCATTGTTTTAACGAGGTTGACACATTGAAAGAACTATCCTTAGGGATAATTCATTTTTTAACGAGGTTGAAATAGAAGACGAACTATCCTTGGGACACCTTGTATCATTGTTTAAGGAGCTTGACACAAGACAAGGAACTCTGCTCCAATGACCTTTGATGATGAAAAATAAGAGGTCATGGACTCCAAGAGGTCCGTATTGGACGGGAGAACAACATCTTGAAAATCAGGACCCAATGCTCCCAACACACGATGCACAACGACACTATCACTGAATCCAGGCATGGGACAGGTAGCCACATAATTAGCTTGCGGAAGGGAAGATACAACCGATGGATAAAGACCCGGAAGGGACGATGGTGGACCAGATGTCACGTTAGGACCAAAGAATGAAAGCTGATCAATGGTCACGATCTGACCTTTCTGTGGAAAATAAATCACATGAAAGAGGGAAGAGACAATCGCCCCCATGTCATAAGTATAGTCACGCCCCAAGAGAAAATTGAAGTCCAAGGGGCCTGGAACAACCATCACGTCTATATGGACAGTTTTCCCTCCCAAAGTAACAGGCAACTTTAGAAGGATCCCTAACGGTTGATTGGTTCCTCTGTTAAAAGCCAACAGATTCTGAGTAACAGGCATAAGCGGTGGAGAACCAAAAGATTTCCAAGTAGTGGAAGACAGAATACTAACAGACACACCTTCATCTATAATGGTGCTGGGTACGACCAGATCAAAATTCTGTACTGTTATCTCAAAAGGCACATAAGAAGGAAGGCGGTATCCTGAAAATTGACTCCAATCGAAGGAAGCGACCAAACTACTTGGAGGAGGTACCATCAATCTGAGATGGCTTTCCCTCAGCATTACCAGAGCAAGAGGAGCATCCTCCGAGACGTCCATCATGCGAGTAGGAGGAGCATTTTCTTGAACTACAGGAATGGAAGAATATTTCTCCAAGTCCGAAGAATCTGAGGAAACAAGAAGAACATGAGGGGGATGAGATCCACTCTCAATGGAAAATACCTGATGAACTGTAGGTAGGATTAGATTGACCAATTCCTTGACCAATGGTTGGTTGGGAATGGATTCATGAATTTGAATTTCTGGGGGAGTGGGATCGACCAAGGATGACTCTCGACCAATCGTGGAACCAACTAGCAGAGGACTTGAAGAAAGCTTCTGGTAACCAACCGGAAGGCAGGGTGCAGAAACAGTAGAGTTGTCCAACACTCTCTTGGCTTCATCCATGTATGGAAAAATGTGAATGGGATGATACCTTTCACACAACTTACAGGGGTTCGTAGTCTTACCCTGTTTCTTATGAGTCCTATCATTACTAGTCGAAGAGGTGCTACCAAGATGAATTCCGGAAGTCAAAGGCAATGGTGGACGGCCGTTGGACCATGCTTCAAGTACCTTGGGAATTCCAGGGTAGTATCGAAGCAAATGGTTACCTTTGCAGAGCATGCAAGGGAATTTGACTTTCCGTGGAAGCTTGGATGGTTTATAAATGGAAGGTTTCTTGGGCGTAATAGCCACATATTTAACCTCTCTCTTATCTGAATTCTTCTTCTTTGTCGTCTTCTTCTTCTTCTTAGCCACCTGGTTACTGGAATCCAAAATTTCACCAGGCGAAGTAGAAGAGGAGGATGAAGAAATAGGAAAAGAAGGGGAGAGGTCCACCCTAGAATCAACATGGTGCTGTTCAGGTGGAGGTGATGGTCGAACAGATATCGGGGCATTCGGGACCACCGAGGTCAAAAAAAACCACATGGGAAAACCAACAGTTAACCCTGGAAGAGACAACGTTGCCATGTAAGGAGCGCCAACATTCAAAAAAGAAGGAAAGGGGCCAGGATTCCCTTCGGAGGGGATTCCTTGGTTGGTAAACTCTGGAAAGGTTGCCATCAGAAACAATGGTGAAACAACACTAATGAAACTAACTTTAACCAGGAGTATTTTGTGGACGGTTAATTTTAAGACACTGAAACCAAACTCTAGCGTTTCATCTTTTAAGGGACAAGAAATAGGCAAAAGGTGATGCTATCCCTTTTAGGTTGAAACGAGCATGAAAGAACAAGTTCTCGATGATCTTTTCAAATTTATGGAGTCAGTAAAGATCGAAAATGATTGCTCAGGTAGTCTAGGTAAAAGGGTGTACCAGGTTTCCGTGAACTGCCATATACACCTTGGTAATAAAATGAAAGAATAATTAACCAAGGAGTTAACGTACGTGCATGTAGTCTCCCTGAATGTTGTGTTCGGTGTATCATGGTCACAAGGCGGTAGACTCGGCTTCCTACGGATAAAAGGATTGCAACCTAGAGGGGTCTCCCTTTATATACTCGATGGTACGAGAGCACAAGTCCATACTAGTGTTTTCTCAAGCCAGATGGCGAGCGACAATTGATAGGTTTCAAGACGCCGGAACAAATCTCTAACTTAGACCACTAAATGTTTCGTTAAGTTTCAATGTTGCCTTAGGTTAATTGAACAAATTTTAAGTTGATCTTGTATTTATGTTTCAATTCCAAGGTCCTACCATATGTTAGATCTCAAAAATCCCTAAATGCAAGCTACATGCCATAAAATACCATTTAGTTCGATGAAAAGCTATCTATGAGAAAGTTTAGGAGTTTTCAAGCAATAGCAAATAATGAGAACACATAGAAGCATCCACTATAGTACCTGATGTGAGCTAATGAAAGTGAGAAATCTTCCCTAGAATGTCCAATGCTAGTTATGTGAAATATTTTCCAATTCCTCAATGCAAACAAGAATGCAAGCACGAAACATATTTTTCAATTTTTCAATGTAATAGAGAAAACAGTGCACTAAATGACATGAAAAATAAACCTTCACACTAGTTCGAGAATATCAATGCAAGATTCGAAGCGAAACAATCCAATCAACTCAAAGGCAAATAAGACAAAAACTCAAACCAATCTCACAATCTCTCAAATCAAAGAAAGATGTCGAAATCGACCCATACAAGCAATGTGAGCTATGCTTGGAGTGACAAGAAGAAAAAATGAATGAAAGAGGCAAGACTCACTCAAGACTCATTCCACCAAATGCAATCACTCAAAATGGATCCAGGGTGCTGAATGCAATCAAGCAAATAACGAAGGTGGCTGTGAAACAAAGACTCAAACTTCTACAGGAGGCTTAGCATACCCTAGCACTAGAAAACCCTAAGGCTATGATGCTGACAAGAAATGGACAAAAAACCAAAGGAAGGAGGCCGCTCATAGTCGCAAACAATCTCAAAGCACTCAAATCAAGTCAAGAAAACACCCAGAGGCACCAGTACTGACAAAAAACTCCAAAACAGGGGAAACCCTAACACCTACAGGAAATGGTGTGACTATCTGGCTGTAATCTGCACCAGACAGGGGATGGCATGGGTGATGAACTGGAAACAAGCGCCAATGGGCGAGACTGTCAGACTGGAAACTGGGCCAATCAAGCCAACCCTAGAAACATGAAAATTTTGGAAAAACAGAGGTCATATTTGATCCTCTGGGGCTGAACAGGGGTCTAAGACTCAACAAAACAACTAGAAAATCCAAGCTAAGCAAGTAAAGACCAATAATAAGACCTAATGGACGAAAGACAAACTCGCAATAATCCCTAGCGGAGTCACCAATTTTTTGTTGAGGTAAATCCCCTCTACGGACAAAGGTGATCCCACTAGCCCTAGAGTGGGTCTAGCCACAAATAGGACACACTATGACATCAATTCCTAGTTAATGGATGGATGGAGATTCGATAGATAACTTACTATATATCCTACGCTTTTGTTGTCGTAGAAATAGTGGCTACCTCTCGCTCTTGGTTCGACAGATCACGATCTGCTCGTTCTCATGCTCGAATACCTGCACATACATAAGAAACAAAGACGATATACAACATACTATTTCACATCCGTAACTATTAGTCAGTTGAAGAAGACTAAATCTATGCATCAATAAACACGACACAAATATGGAACCAATACCATAGTCGAGTATATTATTGAAATGAAGGAAGAGTAAAACCAAGCTTCGACATTGCGGTCTCCTCCAACAGGGTTCCAGCAGAGCGTGTCTCACAAAGCTCGTCGGGAATTCAGATGGGGCTCTCTCTACAAGATTCTCCTTGGTCCTACCTTCTCGATAGCGATTACTCAGCTATAGTATCTCTTCTCCAAGTTCAGCTTCTTGGCTATATGTTCAGCTAGCTTTTGTAAAGGGAGAAGGCCTGTTTATATAGAGGGAGGAGAGGTTAGAATCCCTATAATCATGGAGGGGAGTCCTATCTTCAAGAATGTTCTAAAAACCACTACCTAAAGGAAGAGATCCGTGGCTTATCAAGTTTAACCACTTGCTGTGACTCATCCCTGAGGTGGTTAAAGGAAACTTCCACCTCTAATTTGTTAAAAAAAATTCCCAAAAAGGCTGGTACGGGCACAACAAAGAAACAGTACACCAGCTAGCGCGGCCTCTAGTGTACATCCTCCACACTGGCGTGAGGGGTGAACTGGCTACCTGCACCAATGCCAAAACATAGGTTTTTATGGGCTTTCTGAGGAAATGTCCAACAGGGATTTCCTTATGCGGAAGGATGAAAAGAATGTGTTTGCAGAGTATTACACTGCTCACAGGTCACGGGAAAGACCCTCCAATATGCGGGGCGAGGGATTGCAGGGATGGTGAAAAAATGTTGTGTAACAGTTGGATAATATAAATGGAACAAAGAAATGCTTCCACATCCTCATCCTTTCTGGAGAGTGCATATACAACAACATTTAGCTTCCCTTTTTTGTAGATGATTTCAATGTCATAACCCAACATCTTTGTGATCCATTTTTGTTGCTCTTCTGAAGATAGTCTTTGTTCCAAAAAGTATTTAAGGCTATCATGATCAGTTTTTACCTTGAAGTGTCTTCCCATTAGGTAAGGTCGCCATTTCTTGAGTGCATATAGTATTGCCAACATTTCCTTCTTATAAATATCTTTCTTTAAATAATTTCCTTTGATTGGATGGCTTTAAAAAGTAATGGGTCTTCCTTCTTGCATTAAAACAACACCAATTCCATTTCTTGAGGAATCACATTGTAAAATAAAGGGTTTTGTGAAGTCTGGCGTAGCTAATATCGGTGCTTGGCACATTGCCTCTTTAATATGTTCAAAGGCCTTATTTGCTTTAGGAGTCCATGAAAATGCATCTTTATTCAATAATGTTGTTAGAGGTGCTGTTATTCTCCCATAATTCTTAACAAACATGTGATAATACCATGTTAACCCGAGAAATCCTTGCAACTTATTTATGGTTGTGGGGACATTCCATTCCTTAATGGTTTTAATTTTGTTAGGGTCTACCTTAACACCCTCCTAAGATACAATATGACCCAGATATTCCAGCTCTTGTACTCCAAAGAAACATTTGGAGGTTTTTTCATATAATTGTTTCTCCTCCAATAGTTTGAGCACCATGTCGACATGTTGAACATGATCCTTCCAAGACCTGTTGTAGATTAGTATATCATCAAAAAATACTAACAAAAATTTTCTAAGGAAGGGTTTGAAAATGGAATTCATCAACCCTTGAAATGTAGAAGGTGCATTGGTAAGACCAAAAGGCATGACCAAATATTCATAATGACCCTTATGAGTTCAAAATGCTATTTTTGGAATGTCTTTAGTCTTCATTCTAATTTGATGATATCCTGAATGGATATCCAACTTGGTGAAATAAATTGCTCCATGTAATTCATCCAATAATTCATCAATCACATGAATGGGAAATTTATATTTAATAGTGAGCTTATTGAGCTCCCTATAATCCGGACACATGCGCCATGATCCATCCTTCATGTGCACCAATACTACTAAAGCAAAGAAATAACTTTGACTAGGTTGAATTATACCAGCCTCTAGCATTTATGCAATCATACATTCAATTTCTCTCTTTTGGGAGTTTCAAGCACCTTGGAATAATTGTCCAATACTTTTTGGAGATCTGGAGAAATAGATGATTTTGACGTTGGAACTTCTAGTGAGCATAATTGTGCAATTATGCCTTGTTGTTCTTTCTTCAGAATCTTTGGCATGGCATTAGAGCTTATTATATTTCTCGGCTTCCTTGAGATACCCCATAATTCAACTTCCTTTCCTTATGAAAATTAAAGGCTACCATCCCCAAAGATTGTAACCATTGTACTCCTAGTACAAAATCAACACCACCCATTGGAATGGAAAGCATTGGACTATTCAATACATATTCCCCCATGGTTAGCTTGATATTATGGTACTTCCCAAAGAAATTTATAGTTCCTCCATTTGCAGTCATCACTTGACACTCTAGCGTTGAGTATAGGAAGAAATTCAATTCCTTGGCTACCTTACAATGAATAAAAGTATGTGTGGAAAAGGAAAGTAAACCCGAGGTAACCACAAACCAACCTTCAGATACAGAATATAGCCAATCTGTATCCAGAGAGGACTCTCTCTTTAAAATTTAGCTTTGTTCTTAGAAAGTTTTAGGCTAGTTATAAGTCCAAGAATTTTGTTTGAATTTGAATGGTGGAATCCGCCAACTAAGGGCAAGGTTGAATATTTTCAGGCCATTGGGCTATGGAGTCGAAAGGATGGCTTTACTGGATTAATATTCTACACACAAGATGGCTTTGCAAGGCAAGATAACCAAACAGAGAACAATTTTAGAAATTAAAGTGAATGGAATGGATTTTGAAGGGATGAAAGGCAATTAAGAATCTTTCAACATGTTCAAAGAAAGAAAGTGAATGATTACAAATAAAGAGCAATTAAGAATTCTTTACTATAGTAATCAAAATGTTTAAACCAACAAAACAAGAGCAATTAAGAATTCGTTGCTTATAACCAGTTTAGAAGAAAACATTTAGAATAATCACAATTGAAATCAGAGTACACTTAAGTAAGTTCTGGTTTATTCTTTTATGTCAATTATTCAGAAATGGAACACAGTGATATTATAAATAGATATAAAACTTAAAACATAGGATAGAAAAGACTTATTGAACTGTAGTCGGACACATGAATCCTGCAAAAAGTCTTGAGCTTCAAATCATCATCCAGCAAGCCACAAAGAAGTTTCTCCAAAGCACTTTTATTCTAAAAGATCAATGTTACGGCAACGTAGTAGAATCCACCCTCAGTACTCCATTTGAGGGCTTATTTATACAAAAAATGATTAAAAATATCTTACAACAACCTAGGAAATAATCTAGGGTGACTAATGAATAGGTTACAACATAAAGAGAGACAGATGGTCTCGTAGATAGGATAAAAGGCAACTGTTGCTGTGTTGTTTCCTCCTTTTATGCATGTGCTGGAGGCAGTTCCTACAATCTAGCTCGATGTTGTCCTCTTTGGTAATTCTTTTCTGACTGCCTAGCTTCTCTGATACTCTTTATTTCTACTGATACACTTTCAACTGCTAAGCTGATACTCTTTAACCTTTGTTCATCTATTTATCCTTCACACTATAGTAAAAAGGCAAAATTTCCCATATGAAGATGAATTTTACAAAATTTCTAACAGGTCTACCCACCATTTGTCTTCTGCTATTTTGGTTCGTTTGAGTTTTCTTAATGTTTCATCAACCTCTGTGTATCTGAAGAAACTAGGTTGGTTTGGGAATAAATATCTTATTTCATGTTCAAGATGAAATAAATTCTTTAATCTGTCATAAAGATTCTTTCCTGTAGGCAGTGTCGATTCTGATGAACTGATAGAGGAACAAGCCAAATTATGAGAATGTGTGTCCAATTTCCTGACATAAGTTTCGAAGTCCATTATTTTATCCTCTGAAATCATAGGGCTTGGCAACCCACTGTTTAATAACTCATTAAGTCTTTCTTTGAAGGCCATGATCTCTTCCTGAATACCTGAACATCTGCGTTCCAGATTTTACATAAGAGTTCTCTTGGTAAAAACCCTTTTTATTTCCAAAATTGTACCTGTTCTGTCCTCAATTCCCAACTCTGCAAGCTGTTGTTTGGTCTGGGTGTTCAAAAACTGTATGAGTTGATTTGCTTGCTCAGGTCTGTCCCTCAATTCTTCTCTTGTTTTTTCAACTTCCTCCAGAGCTATTTTGACCAAGTCATTTTTTTCAAAGATTATTTGAATGGAGGACCAAATATTCTTTATTGAATGAATAATATTATTCCAAAGAATTTCATGGATTTCTCTTAAAGGCTTCTCCAATGAGAGATCCTTTTCTAAAGCTTTAACCAACTTCTCCAGCCTTTTGATTTCTCTTGTATATTCAACAACAGTCTTTTTTGAAGCATCATACTTTTGTTCTAAATTAGTGAGCTGTAACTTTGTAGACTGAAGTTCTGTTACTCTAAGTTTTAAACTTTCCATTTGTTTCACTAATTCTTCAGAACTTAAGCTAGAAGTATTCACCTGTGATGGATCTGTTTGATGGTCTGCTACTATTGTACCTGTACATGTAGTAGCCTCTGTTGTGGATGTCTGAATGGTAGACTGCTTTTCTTTCAATGCTTGCTCCAGTTGCTTTTCTGTTTCACTTAGTTTCTCATTCATTTTCAGGAGCAACTCCATCATTTCTTCTTCTGAATTTTCCTTCAAAACTTCTTGAGTTTGAGGATGCCTTGAAGCTGGTAATTTCAATTGCTTCCTCAGTGCAGCAATATCATCATCCTTCTTTTTAATCAGTGCTTCAATGCCCTTAACATCCTTGGGATTATGACCCAAACTGATGATTATTTCCTCCAAAGATTTTATTCTGTTATCCTTTGCTTGAGAAGAAGATTTCTCAATCTGCAACTGGGTACTTGCATTATTCAAAGAATCTTTCAATGTATGAGTTGCCATTGCTTTCTCAGTAAATGTGGAATAGACTATTTTTCCAGTCTGCTTGTGTAATTCAATCTGGTCCAAAGGATGAATATCTTTTGATAGGACCTCAAAATTGGTTCTGATATAATCAGCTGCTGTCTGTGGTTGTTGCACTTTGGGTTTAAAATGACTCAATAGCATTTTACCTTGTTGAATGTCAAAAGCTAACATTAATCTCTCTTGATTTTTTGGAGCCATTTTAAGATACTGACTATACACCTGCATCCTCAATGGATAATTCTTTGCTTTTATATTGATAAATGTCTTTTTTATGTCTCCTGCATCTGTCTTTGGTTGTTTGAATGAAGACACTTCAGTGCTTAGCTGTCTTTGTATTTCCTTTCCTTTATGACCTGTATATGTTTCACTAACTGAACCAGTTAGCTGACTATCCTCCCTTTCTTCATCAAAGATTTCATCAATAGATTCTACTTCAGGAAGTGGATTCAGTTTCTGCTTTTTAGCCTGAGGCTGTTGTGAAGTTTCTTTGGGAGGAGTAGGATTTTTAACTTGTCTTTTCTTGCTTTTTTTCCATATCAGATGGAGTCTGCAAGTTTGAAACTTCAGGCTGATTAACTTGAACAGAAGAAACCTGTGTTTTCTCTTGTCCCTTGGATGTCTGAGGTTTTTTTGTCATGATGAATGTTTCAATTACTTGTACTTCTGTTTCTTTCTCTTTGCCTTTGGATTCAACTGCAATTGATGAAATGTTTTCCTGTAATCCCTGTTGAAGATTCCCTGCTGAAGAAGTGCCAATATGTGGTACCTGCACTTGCCAAAAAGATTCGAGGTCAAACTTTTTCTCAAGATCTTTCATGACATTGTTTACATTGACCTCTTCACTATCCTGTTCAACTAATGTTCCTTCCATCCACTCATCTTTATTAGCATATTGTTCTATTTCTGGAATTTTGTGATGGAAGTATGGTGCTGATTTATTTTTCATTCTCTTGTCACAAATAAAGCTGAATGGGTCATAGGGGACCCAATAGAAACTCTTTTGCAGTCTGAAATGATCTTGTAATATCTTTTCTGCTTCTTGTCCAGCATCCCTAGAATTGCATATGAAGGGACCTAACTGACTTTTGATTCTGAGTTGGGCTTTCTTATTAGCATTACAAAAATGAATAATATCAGAGTTATTCATTTGCCTGAAATACTCTAAGACAAAAAGTCTCATAGGCACATATTTAGGAAGCTTGAATGGATAAAGTTCACATCCATATATTCTGATTTCTGAATAATTTTGGTATAAGTACCAGTCCCCAACTTTGTACAGCCTTGAAAGCTGCAAAGTTTTCTTAATTTCATTGCTGAGCCTTGGAGGAGCAACTCCTGTCAACAAGGTGGTTGCAGGATGTATGAAAAGATCAATGAATTCATTATAGGAATAGGGGGAAGCATAGGAACTGTGACTTATGGCAGACCAAAATATAACAGACCTGGGGTTTCCCTTAGCATCAAGCTTTTGAATAGGAAAAGGAAAGTTTTCAGATTGATAATAAAGGATGAGATGATAAATGACTGAAGAATACTTAAACACTTTCTCATCATCTAACCTTATGAATTGGTCATGGATTTTATTTGCAATGAAATATGCAAAGTCATATTTAACAGCAGGAGGTTGTCCAAGGGTGAAGATAGAAAATAATACTAGGGTTATTTCATCAACATACTCACAAGTATTAAAACCCATGATAAAAGCAATCATATTCAGGATGAGCTTGCCCAATTCAGTAAAATAAGCAAAACCATAGGGAGGAGGGCCATGAGGTTGATGTTCAGGTAACATAAAAGTCTGGCAGATGCATTTCAACTTTTCTGGGGACAACTGAGTAGACTTTTCAAGAAGTTCTTCCATGGACAAGGGAGTAAGATTTTGGTCAGGTTCAAAATGGAGCATTTTATTGATAGCTTGAGCAGTAATGGGGAAAAGGATACTCTGGTTCGGGGATAACACTGCTCTTTGAGTTGGATCATAATTGGAATGACAGTAATGGATAATTTCAGGGAAAATACGGACTGAGGGAATGAGATATCTTGGAAAATTGGATTCCCATAACCCAATGATATCAAAACCTTTCGAATAATCATCTCTGCAGCGACAATAACTTCGAAGGGGATTTTCATCGAAACCTAAGTCTTTAATCTAAAAATCTTTATCCACTAATGGCAAATATTCCAATTCTCTGTGGGGGGCATTCAATGGGGCTACATTCAGGGCCAAAGGAACTTCCATTTTCGTTCTTGTGTATTCAAAGTGGGAATTTCGGGGGTTTTTTCAGGGAAACGGGCACAATTTTAGTTTTGAAGATGAAATTTACAGCTTTTTGTGGACGCAATTGAAATTTTGAGGAAAGGGAAGACTCCAAATACTCTGTAACAGTTCTTTGATATAGAATTTTAAACGAACGGCATGATTTCACAGAGTTTGAAACGGGAAATGATGTAAATACATGTTTTTAAAAGGAAAACCATGTTTAACAGGTACTGATGGACGACGGATGGACGCTTGAATACTGGAATGATGGGGGTCTTCAGTAAATTCTGTTAATGGCAGTTTAACAGTCGATTTTCAAATTTCCAGTGCAGAGGGCACAGTCGCTTTCAACATACAAAATGATGAAAAAATGCGCGAAATTTGTTTTATTCGGAAAGTCAAAGGAATTTTTTATTATTTTTTGAGGATGACGTCACTGGTGTATGACATGACACGTCACGGGAAATGAGTGGTAAGCGGTAAATTCCGCACCACTTTTGGGAGCAGGCGGTTTTCCGCGACTTGGCAGCGATTCCACTGGTTGAATGACACGTGGTAGGGACATTGTTTGGAAACCGCTCCCATTTCGCACGTTAATTGTCGGACAAGGGATGGGCAGCGGAATGTTTGTGGGCCGTAGATCTCCAGCGGAGTGATCCAACGGTGGACCGGACGGGAAGCTGGCGGGGGAGTTAACGCGTGGGCCCGACACGATTATTTATGAGTTAATCATTCCAGGATGTTTTCGATTGGCGGAGGGGTAAGATTATTAATTAATCCAGGTGATTAATTAATCTCTTTGGTTTATGGAGGGTCGGGGTTACGGATGGACTTGGGTTTTATTTATTTTTTGTTTTAAACATATGAAATACATGTTTAAACTTTGTTTTTTATATATTTTTTATTATATGATAATTAAATTAAATCAATTCAATTAACATAGGGGGCGGGACTAGTTATATAGATATGTTTTTAGCCAAAGGGATTTATAATGTGGGTATTTGATTTTATCATATGGGTTTAAATACTTTGGCTAAAACTTATAATACAAAGGTTTTTTGGGATATTACATAGGAGGAGTTATATATATAGGAAAAGGTAATTTGTATAAGGATTTAATAATCAAAGTTAAATGTTAATATGACAAAGGAACATGGAAAACTCAAAATTCTTTACATAACTAAGAAAGTGAAGATTTTTGAAGCAAATGGCATTATATCAACTTCAACACTTAGATTTAGAATAGCAAGTAATTTTGAGGGATTTTTATGAAATATAGCATGATTTTCCTAAGTAAAATGGAATTTTACTTAGGAAAAGATTAAAAGTGAATGAGTATAATGATAAATAACTTCAAGTACTTAGGTCTTTTCAATTATTAGGCCGAGGGTCCGGTCCCTCCAAAAGTCAAGGAAATGCCTTGAGCCCCTTTAATCTTCAAATCCCTTAGCACTTTGGGGAAATTAGTAAAAACTTTTAGGGAGAAAGTGAGATGGGAAGTTAATAATTTTGACTTTGCTTTCTATGAACTTTTCCAATGCAGCATCTGCCTTTGCACTTGTGATGAAAGTAGGATTGAACACATTTAGGGCCAATATTCATCACATGTAATTTCAGCAACAACATCTACCTACCCTACTTACCTTACCCTACCATTTTCTCTTCTTTATTAGGGTGCACTTAGACTGGCAAACCCTCATCAAACTTCTTTTTCTTTTACATGGCAATCCTATCTAAGTCTACACTTATTACATCCAAGGGCTCAGATTAAACTGTTGAGCACCTTTTATTAACTCTACCTATCTACTTATCTGTCAAGATTAAACTGTTTGGTCAGATATTTATTCTCTATTCTACAACATGAAATTGAAAAATGAATGAGTCAAGTTTAAACAGTTTGACTCTTCATAAATTGTGGCAAAAGTTTGACAAGCTACACACAATTTTGTTTATTACAAAAAATGAAATAGTAGTGGCATTTGGACTTGCACACTTTCCTTGGCCTTTGTTTTTGTTTGGGGTTCATTTCTTTCACTTTTTTGACCATTTTATTATTTTTACCCTTTGATTTTTCTTTTAGGGTATACCCTCTTTACATTTTTTAAATTTTTTTATTTTTTGATTTTTCAAGAATATGGAACACCTTTGCACAAGAAAAAGTTTTGAGCATATTGCATAGTTCAATCAAGACAATCATGAAAAATGACACCTATTGGTATAGGAGTCTAACAAGTACTAGATCAATCAACACTATCACATTTTTCTTCTTGATATGTCTTTCTATATTGAGAGTTTGAGGAGTGGAAATTCCTTCCAATGCATTACATGATATGGTTGGATTCATTTCTTCTTTATATAGGGTTGGTTCTTGGTGTATATCCTCTTCTTTTGAAGTTTCTTGTTCATTTTCTTCCTCCTCTTCACAATCTATGTAAAATAATTTCTTCTCAGCAACTTATGACCTTTAGTGTATTTTCTATCACAACTGTAGCAAATCCCTTTTGCTCTTTTTTCTTCCAATTGTTTTGGTGTAATTTGTAGTTTATGGAAGTCTATGATTAGAAAAAATTCCATATTTATAGTTGTAGTGGTATGCTTCTTTGTCACCCTAATTTTCCTTCCGAACCTGAATGCCTTCTCCAATGAATCAAGTTCCCAAAGGAAAAACTCATGTTGGATTTTATCCTTTAAAGTCCCTATGAAGACATCAATATTGTGTTCCTTTGGAATATCAATTACCCTTATATTCAATTTTTGTAAGTCCTCAATGTGCTCCACCATTGAACCCTTTTGTTTGATATTTATTAATTGGCTAAAGAAGGTGTTGCTCTTTGTATCCTCATAATGTGCTATCATTTCCTTCGTAAAAATTGACCAAGTGACAATTTTTTTAATGAGAGAAAAGCCATCGATAACATACAAATGTATTGTGTTCCAAATATATAGTTGCAATGTGTACATTTTGTGTGTTTTTCACATTATGGAGATCAAAGTATGGCTCCATCTGTAGTATCCATGTTACGGCATCCTTGCCATCAAAATTCCTCAGATCGATATTTGAAATATGGTGGTTCTTCAATACAAAATTAGAGTCTATGAAATCATGATTAAAATTTATTTTTTTCTCATCATGAGTTTCCTCTACTACATTTTCGCCATTAGGAAGCTTTTCTTTTAGCAACTTTGCCAAACGTTCCTTAAAACTTTCCATGTCTTTCTTCAAATCTTCCATGTTGCCTTCTATACCATCGATCTTAGATTCCATACCATTATTCAAACCATCTATCTTATCTTCCATTCCATTCATCTTAGCTTCCTTTCCTTTCTTCAAACCATCCATTTTAGCTTCCATTTCATTTTTGGTTACTTTTTTCAAGAGCGACATTTGTTATACGTGGTCTCGTAATTTTGATATATCATGTTGCACTTCTTCCTCTTCATGCGTCATAGTAGAGTTTTCTTAGGGCTTAAAGGGTGTGGAATTATTTTTGGGAGGAATTACAGAACCCAACACTGATTTATATGCTTCAATATTCCCTTTGGATCACTTCAAACTGATTTTTCAAACAAAAGTTATGAAATTTAAAAAAAACGATACACACCTTTTTCTTGCTTTTAAGAAGCTAGATATTGAAACTGATGTATACATGTGATTTCAAATCCCCAATATATTCGCTTTGGTTCTATAGTATCCCTATGAGACTTCTTTCGAATGCCATATGTCAGACCTGATTTGGATTCTTCAAGGCAAAGTTATGTTGAATCTCCCACAATGACTTAATTATGAACTTGTTTAATAGAGTGAATTTGTACGATGTGCCACGTGTCACTGTTTCATCTTTTGGCTCTGAATTAGATACAAAATAAACTACAGCCAATGCACTTTCGACCACTATTTACATAATTCAAATCCAATGCTCAGAGAGAAATTTATAACGATTTTTCCAATGTCACCTCTTTGAGATGAAATTCGGGAGCTTGCAAAAACCCTAACTTCCTCATATCATATCTCCAAAAATATAGTGTACCAATATTTGAAATTTTTACACGAATTTCCTCAAGATTTCCTTTCAAATGGGTTTTGTTTTTATCATCTAAAACATCATAGAAAAAACATTATAGCTAAAATTCCATGATGACCTAATTCCAGCAGCGAAACCCTAGAATCCAAAGCTTTGATACCAAATGTTATGAAACCAACTCACAAAATAGAAGAAAATATAGATCAATGACTTATAAATCAGCCTCTTCAAGGGGGAAACCTCCTTTACATTACATAAATGAATAATTCTTGGATGATACAAATGACAAAGCCTCCTTTCTATATATAGGAGTCCATGGGGTCACAATATAATCCGAGCTGACCTAACAGTAATAATGTAAGGGAAAAACAATAACAATAGTGGGCTTTTAATGGTCACAATAATAAAAATATGAGGACTACATGGGTACAACCATAACAATAAGGGGGATACACTAACAACAATAAGGGACTACACTAGTAATATAGGGATGTAACAGGTAATGAGAGTTGCCATGTTTTCTCCAAGTTTTATAACCCCTGAAGAAAATTAGGATTTGATGGGTGAAATATCAAAGAGGGAATTGGGAAATTTCCTCCATAGTTTTTAGAAAGAAAATATCCCAATGCCAGATGGAATTATTATTGAATTCTCTATTGGTTGTTTCAAATTGATTAGGGATGATATTCCCAGAGTTTGGATTATTCACATGTTACTAGTATAATTTTCGCACCTTTCAAATCCACTTTTATTGCTCTCATCCATAAAGAGGACTCACCATCCTCTTTTGACCTCTTTTGAATTATTTCGCTATGAAACTCTATTTATAAAATCATCACTAAATTCATTTCCCTCTGGTTTAAGCCTATGTCTAACCATATATACCAGGAAAAATTTGGATTCCTAAATGGAAGACAAACTCATGAAGAAATTGGGCTTATATTCAAGAATTTATCCATACTATTCATCTCTCAAAACATAAATATCTCATTTTCATAGTCGACCTCTTCAAATAATTTGACAGGGTCAATTGGATTTTAATTCTTCTTCTACTTATTCACCTTGTTTTTTACCCATCATTTGTCTCCTGGGTCCACAACTACATTATTACATCTTGCATGGCTCTCCTTATAAACATAGTTTCCTTTCATTTTTTCAATCCAAATAGGGGACTTAGACAACGATGTTAACTCCCCCCCTTCCTTTCCTTATTGTGGTGGAAGCACTCAACAGAGCTATATTGGATGTAGAGAGGAAGACTATATTCCATGGTAAAAAAATGGCAAACAATTGTTGTCTTATACATCTCATAGATCTCAAATCAATTGATCCATTTACTAAATGAATAAGGGATATATTCCCTCCACCAAGTAGCTATCAAACAAAAAAAATATTTTCCAACATTATTGGCTCTCCAAAAATGATTTAAACTTTTTGGATAATCATGAAATTGAATGGGAAAATTATATCAATGCTTTATGCATATCCTTACTCAGAATTAATCAAGAATATGATCGTTTAATTTGTTCCCATAACCCTTTCGAATATTATTCTCCAAAATGTTAATACCACTACTTAGCTCAATGAAATGGGCCACAAAATCCTCCATGGTGGGGGAAAATCATTTGGAAAATGTGTTTCCATCCAAAGGAAAAATTATTCATGTGGCTTTTATTAAAGGGAAAGAACCCTATCTAGGATGTCCTTCAAAAAATATTCTTCACTAGTCCCATTTATTGTGATTTATGTTAAAATAATATTGAATCAATATGCCACTTATTCATTCAATGTGCCTTTACTAAAGAGACCTGGAAGGAAATTTGGGAGCATGAGGGTCTTAGTCCACTTTCGAAAAGATATAGTATAAAAGACTATCTAAAAAGGTGGATAGTGGCTAAACATAAATCAACTCTCAAATCCCTTCCATTAATTGTTGTTACACAGTGGTGCCTTTGTCCATACCGTCCTTACCATTCCCCCATCCCGCACAATGGAGGACCCATTATGTGACCTGTGAACATTGTCATGCCTTGAAATCATCATCAATGCATCCCTCTAAACATGAGCTTCATTTTCCCTTGAGACATCTCCTTGCAAAAGTCATGAAAAATATCCCTTTTGGCATTGGCGCGGACAAGCAGTTCAGTACTCGCGCCAATGGGAAAATCAATGCAAAGAGGTCGCGCCACCTGGCGCTCTGTCATAGAGCCGTAGTCGCGCCACCCAATTTGGGAGTTGTTTTTTAAATATGGATGGCGGGAGTTGAGTTCTAACAAATTCACAAACCATCACCTATCTTGAGTTGGGAGGTTGGCTGCGGCAGTTCTATGGAGGGAAGTGGTTTTGCCACCTCCCATGGAACCTTCCTTGTTGATAGGGCCAATCCCATAATAATAGGGATCCCAACTCCTCCTTCCCCATCTATAAAAGCTTGCTCAAATCAATGGCAAGCTAGTCTTGAAGTGCTGAAGCTTTGCATCTCCATATTCCCAAGTGCCTTTGTGCTGTAAAGAATCCTCTCTTTCCCTTAAGGCCAACTCAAGTAAGGAGACCATTGTCACGAGACTCTGGAGAGGTTTTCCCTTTCCTTGGTGAGCTTTGCGAGACGTAGACGACCGGGGACCCGTTCGAAGGAGGCCGCGACGTCAGAACTTGGTTGTAACCTCTATTCGTTTATTATTTAATAGATGACTATGATTATGGTTCCACTCCGTTTTCCATCATGTTAATGCGAGTAATGTCTTTTCTGACCGATGTTTAGTTACGTATGCTGGTTTCTATGCTTGTATCTATTCGTTTCTTCTATGTGCAGGTGTTCATCCGCGGAGATCGTGGAAGGATTGTGATCTGCCAGGGCTGAAGGACGGGGACGCTTCTTCTTCAGATTATAGCGTTGGAATCCGGGTAGGCTTCTATTTCTAGTCTTTCCATTCGTAACTAGGAGCTTGCGTCATAGCATTGTTTGTTTGTTGCTAGACCCCTGCTGGGCTAGTAGGGATCGCCTCTGTCCGCAGAGGGGATTTACCTCCTCAACAAATTGGCGACTCCACTGGGGATCCAGCTTGTTGTTTGATTGTTGTTTAATTTGTAAACTGTAGACGGAGTCTGAAGTACAGCCAGATAGCCTTCGAAACGCTTCTGCCTAGCATTAGCGGAGTAGATCAACGCTACTTCAGTCGATCTCTGGTTCGGTTTGTAGACTGAACGACTTGGAGTCTTTGTCTTGCCTTGCCGTTTGTATCTTGTTTTTCCTTGCTTGATGAACCTTCTGGGTTGGATTTTTTGTGTGTTTTTGCTTCTTGGATTGCTTAGCTTGCATTGGTCTGTCTCTGGAGTAGCTTATTTTTAATTTTTTGCTGAGAAACTCGACTGGCGCGGTTTTTAACCCGACAGTCGTGCCACTTGGCGCATGTTGCCTTTGTACAACCCGCGCCAATCGCCTTCTGGCGCTAGTTTCACTCTTACAGTCGCGCCACCCCTGTAATTTTTTTGAGTTTTCTCATTTTTGAGCTCTCTGAAGTTGATCAATGTTTTTCTTCTTGATTTCCCGACTGCCTGAGTGTGTTGGAGTCTTGTTTGGCTGGGAATTCACCTCTGTCCTTTGGTTGTTTGCTTTTATCTACCGATTTCACTTTTCAAGCCCTAGGTCATCTAGTGGCTTAGTGCATCGAGCCCTCCTTGGGAGTTTTGGTGTTTGGATTGTCCTGTCAACTATCTGATTAATTCTCCGCATTCTCTAAGTAGTTGTTCATTGTTTTATTGCGATTTTTGGGTGATTGTTCATTTCTTCATTCGAAACTCATTTGGTCTTGCTTTGGACTTGGATCACACGGTCCATTGGAAGCTTTTGAGTCTTTTTCTCGCTTTGAGAGACTTTGGTCGATTTGGGGATCTGATTGTTTGTGTTGTTGAGTGGAATGTGTTGTTTTGCTCTCTTGGATATCGTTTCTCAAGTTGCTCCATTCATTTTCAAGTTTGATTAATGCATATTAGCCATTAAACATTGAAAATCAAAAAATCTCTTTTGCTTTTGTTAATTAGTGCAAATTGTAATCTTTTCCATATCGCTAGTGATTAGTGTTTTGAGTGAAAAGTTGTCAATTGCATTAGTTGCATTATAGAGCTCATTGTTTGGTTTCCGTTCATTTCGTTTGTATAAAAGCTCTCAACTCTTCTCTAATTAGTTTTCATCGAACGAAATGTTGCACTGTGGCATATAGCTTTGCATTTAGGAGACACTACATACGATAGGGCCTGGAAATTGAAACTTAATTGAATATCAACTGTAAAACTTATTCAATTAACCTAAGGCAGCATTGGAACTTAACGAAACATGTTTAGAAGGTCTAGGCTAGAGAGGTGTTCTGGCGTCGTTAAACCTAGTAGTTGTCGTTTGCCTGTTGGCTTTAGACAGTGCTAGTACGGACTTGTGCTCCTCGTACCGTCGCGTATATAAAGGGAGACCCCTATAGGTTTTCAATCCTTTATCCACAGGAAGCCGAGTCTGCCGCCCTATACCCGTGATACACCGAACACAGCATTCGGGGAGACTACCTGCACGTACGGAAAGTCCTTGGTCGATTTTCGTTTCATTATTAAAACCAAGGTGTATATTGCAGTTCACGGATATTTGGTGCACCCTTTGTGCCTAGTTTTTCCCTGAGCAGTCATTTGGTCTTTTCTGACTCCCTAAACTTGAAAAGACCGTCAAGCGCTTGTCCTTTCACGCTTGTGTCAACTCTGAAAGAGATAGAGTCATCTTTTATCGTTTCTCGACTCTTAAAACATGAAACGGTAGAATTTCTTACTTTCCAATGTGGTAAAATTAATCACCCACGATTACACGCCCGCTTAGATATTGCTTGTTGACCGTTTGATCGTGTGCTCTTGACTCTTTTTTCAGCCCGTGTGTGGTTTTGAGTTTTGATGGCAACTTTTTCAGAGTTCACCAACCAAGGAATCCCCTCAGAAGGGAATCCTGGTCATTTTCCTCCTTTTGGAAATGTTGGTGCTCCTTACATGGCGACGTTGTCCCTTCCTGGGTTAACTGTTGGGTTGCCTGTTTGGTTGTTCTCAACCTCTGTTATCCCGGATGTCTCCACTACTGTTCAATCAGTTCCTCCACCTGAACAACCTCATGTTGATTCCAGGGTGGACCTCTCCCCTTCTTCGCCTGTTTCTGCGTCCTCATCTTCTACTTCGCCTGGTGAAAGTCTGGATTCAAGTAACCAGGTGGCTAAGAAGAAGAAGAAGAAGACAAAGAAGAAGAAGTCTGATAAGCGAGAGGCTAAAAGTGCAACTGCTATTTCCGAGATATCTCCTCTTGATAAACCTTCCAACCCTCCACGGAAAGTCAAGTTCCCTTGCCTGTTGTGCACGGGAGACCATCTTCTTCGAGACTGCCCTGGCATTCCCAAGGTTCTCGAAGTATGGTCCAACGGCCGCCCACCGTTGCCTTTGGCTTCCGGGAGTCAAGTTGGGGGCACGTTTTCAGTTGTTGTTGATAAGAACTCTAAGAAGCAGGGTAAGATCACCAATCCTTGTAAGTTGTGTGAAGGGCACCATGCCATTCACCTTTGTCCTTATATGGATGAAGCCAAGCAAGTCTTGGACGACCCAGCCGGTTCTACACCACGCCTTCCACCTGGTTACAATCGGCTTTCTTTAAGTTCTCCGTCAGCTGATCCTACGATTGGTCAAGAGTCATCCTTGGTCGATCCCACTCCCCCAGAAATTCAAATTCATGAATCCGTCCCTGATCGACCATTGGTCGTCGGATCGGTTGAGCTGGCCCCGTCCGCGGTGCACCAGGTCTTTTCTGTCGAGAGTGGGTCTCACACCCCCCATGTCCTTCTAATCTCTTCAGATTCATCAGACTTGGAGAAAGATTCTCTTGTCCCTGTACTTCAAGAAGCTCCTCCTCCGCCTCCCATGATGGAGGCTCCAGAGGATATCCCTCCCGCCTTCGAGATGGAGGTCATGGAGGAGGCTTCTTCTACCGTAACATCAGGGGAAGACCTTCGCTTGTCGATGGTAGCCCCTCCGCGTAGTTTGGTCGCTTCCTTTGATTGGAATCGATTTACAGGATTTCGCCTTCCGTCTTATGTGCCTTTCGAGATTACAGTACAGGCTCTTGGTCTGGTTGTACCCAGCACCATTATAGACGAAGGTGCCTCTGTGAGTATCCTGTCATCAACTACCTGGCAAGCTTTCGGTTCGCCGCCGCTTGCGCCCGTTACGCAGAATCTGTTGACATTCAATAGAAGAACGAGTCAACCGTTGGGGATCCTTCCAAGGTTACCTGTTACTTTGGGAGGCAAAACCGTCCATATGGACGTGATGGTCGTTCCGGGCCCCTTGGATTTCAATCTGCTTTTGGGACGAGATTACACCTATGCTATGGGAGCACTCTTCTCCTCCCTCTTTCGTGTGGCGTGCTTTCCACATGAGGGACGGATCGTGACCATCGATCAGCTTTCGTTCTTTGGTCCTAATATTGCATCTGGTCCGCCATCATCCCCTCTTGGTTTCTATCCACCCGTTGTATCTGCTCCACCGCAGGTCAATTATGTGGCTACTTACCCCGTGCCCGTACTCAGTGATGATGCCGTTGTGCATAATTTGCTGGGGGCATTGGGTCCTGACTTCCAGGATGTTTCCCTTCCATCAGGAGTGGAACTCTTGGAAGCACTGCCTTCTTGTTCATTTTGATGTAAGCCGGTTAGAGCACGGTTTCCTCCCTGGGTCAAGCTCTTTAAAAAATGAAACCAGGATCTCGGAGCATAGTTCCTTCATTTGTGTCAAGCTCCTTAAAAAATGAAACAAGTTGTTTGAGGACAGTTCTTTTAAGTGTGTCAACCTCGTTAAAATAATGAAACACGAGCATGTTCAATTCGACTTTTTGTTTTGAACCTTCACTCCATTTTCAATGGACTGAAGCTTGGGGGGCATGCACCTCGAATTGAGACATCATGTTGGGGGGCATGCCCGTCTTCCTCATTTCAAGCATAGTTTGCATATGTGTGTGTTCATGTGTGCTTTTAAGCTTGCGTAAAAATGAAATGTGTGATTAGATGCATTGTGTGAATACATTTCGCATTGGGTCGTTTGTTATGTAACTGATACATTAGATTACATCTGTATTAGACATTTGCATGACATATAGAAAACATCATCACATGTAAAGAAAGATCCATCCAAATAGTCATATGTATATATATATGTGTGTGTCGAAATGTTTGCACAGTGTGCATCACAAAACTCAAAAAATATACATAATCGTCTTAGTACATCCTGAGACACTGTGTCTCTCAAAAAATAGGTGTGGCATAAATCCTAAGGACTAATCCGCATGGTGCTCATGGTAGCACGTCACTGCACGCACTAGGCACCTCAGGATTCGGTGGATCCGATTCGGAACTCCCACCGTGTGGCGCTGGTATGCCATCGGTACATCTGATAGCCGGGCATAGTCTGGGATCCCATGGGCAATCCCCTCAAGGTTCTGGATCAGTTCCTCTCCCCCGGTACCTTCCCCCTGGATCTCAGGGGCGAGTTGTGTCCTCCGGGAGATTGGAGACATCCCGGCTGGTCTCTCAGGTCCTACATCTGCATGCATATATAATTGTGTTAAGACAAATGTGTATTAACAAAAAAACATATAAACATAAAATCAAAAATATGAGGTCTTACCCAGCTCCTCGTCCCAGTCATCTCCTTCTGGTAGTGGGAGGTCTGGGTCCCCAGTAAAGTCAGTTCCCGAATAGGGCCAGTCTTCCACGACGATCAGCTGGCGCCGTAACCACCTAAAGAACTCTGGCCTCCAGGACATCTGTTGGCCACCTCCAGATCTGGGCATCAGTGCTGCCCAACGAGCCATTCGTGGCTCTCGTGGTATCGGACTCGCCACTGCGGCCCCTTGGCCCTGGAAGATTGGTATGCGTTCCAGAATGAACGATACCAAGATGGAACCATACCCGAACTGCTTCAGTTTCCCCTGTTTGCACTTTGTGAGCTGCCTTTTCATGTTGATGGTTACCGCTTCTGCCCAGTTGAACAGTAGGGGACCCATGCATTCTGAGGCTAACAGGAGTTGAGTCTTCGTGGCCTCGTGCGGAGCCTGCGACCCAGCAGCCCGCGTAATGGTGTGGAGAACTACTCTTAGTGCTAGATCAGGGATGGTGGAGATGTATACCTTCTTGCTTCCTGATCCTGTTTGTGCCCCTCGGCACACCCGTGCCATTACCTGTTCCATCTTTTCCCCGGATGGTCTGCTCCCAGTTAGTACAGGGATTGGGCCTCTGCGGGACAATCCAGTAATGAAATAAATGTCGGTGACCTCCAATTCTAACACCTGGTCTCGTAGCCGGAACACTTGTTCATTTTCATCCCAGATGCTGATTAGATATTGGAGGAGCTCAGGCTGAGCTCGTAAACATGGCGTGAGGAAGAAATTTTTCAATCCACAGTCTCTTAGAGCGTTCATACAAGCTTGGCTTTGCATGGCCTCTTCATCCTCGTCTCCGTGCTCTCGTTCCTTCCATTCGATTGCCATTTTGAGTGGTTATCTGCATTCATATGGTCAAAAACCCCTGATTAGATCTTTGGTGAGCTTCAAATTTCAAGAAATTTGGTGTAAATACCGGAATTTTAGGCAAAAAATTAGGTTCGGCTGCTGGCGCGGCTGTTTTTCTAACAGTCGCGCCATATGGCGCGAGCCCTTTAGTAAAAAGAGCTCAGTGGCGCGGGTCCGTGCCCGATACTCGCGCCACTGGGCCCGGCCCTAAAATTTTAAAAATGGCCACACAAAGTTGATTTCTAAAGGAAAACCATTAAAAAATGTATGGAAATGAAGAGCTAAGGAGCGCCTATTACCTGTGACAGACGAGAAGCTGAATGGTTGCCTGGATTGGTCGCAATCACCGTCAGAAGATTCTGTTCCAAAAGGACCACTGTTGCTTTCCACAAGGTAAATAGTAAAAAGTAATTTCATTTTTACCAATTAGACATATTTATAACTTTTTCGACGTTAAATGAGCTTTAAAAGTTATTTTTGTCAAATATTTGCATATGTTATGTCGAAAATGGATTTTACGCTTGCATGGCATGTGCAGCAGCAAGTTTTTGCGACTTAAAAAGATGGACACGAGTTGTATTTTATACTTTTTCGGACTCGGTAAATACACGAAAAAGTCACTCTGGAGTCATCTTTCAGCTCTTTTTTGACTCTCTAAATATGAAAAGATCGCCGAGGCCCTTGTCGTTTCGATCTCGTTAAAATGGACACGAATCGACATCTACGATATAAAGTTTATACCCAGAGAATTTGGGATGGACAGATTCAGAAAAAGAGATGCCTAGCCTATTTACGACTGGAGTTTCAGGATATTGTTTTCCTTTTTCGGATGCGAGACTGCTTTTACCGAAAAGGGACTGTGAGTTTGTACCTTTATCTTTCTAAGCTCTCTGGCTGAGGCACGTTCTTCTTTGTAGATCTATTAAACCTGATGACATGATCTAGTCAAACGTTCTCCGAGTTTCTCCTTCCTAGGACTCGTTAAATGCACTAGGATGGATTCGCCCGAAGGGCAGACTTATATCGCAAGCATATGCTATCCCCTTCAAGCTTGTTATCAAAAATAATTGGGGTACTCGCCAGAAATGGTGAGGGAAAAATGGAACCATCGTCGTTGTCGTCGGCAGTATGTCGCTCTTGAACATGGCACTTGTCTGCATTCGTGTCGGGTTGGGGACATCTCATCTCATTGCTTCACTTTGCTTCCATGGGTTTGGGTAATCTCTTTTGACCTCTCATCTGTTCACTGCCTCGTCGCCATGACCTTTGATCTGTTGATGTCAAATACTGCCAAGTCCATTGTCGTGCCGTTTATGTGTTCAAGAGAAGTTGGCCTCTGCAAATATCAGCCTTCCTCTGTTTCTCATATTATCCTGATTCACAACAAAACATTATGTTCCTCTGTCTCGTGTCGATGATGTGGGAATCATTATGGCCCACCTTCGATCAAGGTCACTTCCTGTCGACTTCAACTCATTATCCAGGAAGTTGGTCTAGAGACTCCTTGTGGTACCTTGGAGCCTGCATGCCTCAATGGCAGGTTCGTCGCATTCGACGAGAGGTTTACATCATTGACCTCCGATCGAGTGATTCTGCGGGTGTTCGACGTCAACTCATTTATTCGCACGCCGTAGATTGTACCTGTAGTACCTTGAGGACCATTGTCATTATTGGTGGTTTCTCTCGCGTCGGTTAACGGCTTTCATCATTGGCTGGTAATCCGACGATGTTCTTGCATGTTCGACTTCAGCTCACATATTCACATGCTCGAACTTGTACTCTGTTGGGTCGAGATGGAGCGCAAGACCCTGGATTGTGTCTGTTGTAATCCAGGCTGCGATTGTGGATTATTATCGTTATGTACATGACTCACTGATTGGATGGCTGCGACCATACCTGAGTCTATTTATTTGATCTTAGATGGATGGCTGCGCCCATACCCTGGATCCGGATTATAGCATACTCTGTTTCGGATGGCTGCGTCCATACCACTTATACATCATGTACTTGAGATATCAGTTGTATCTTTCTGCGCAGGCTTTCCGACGGCGGGCTTTCAGTTGGACATGTTCTCGTAAAGCATTTCACCCCTCTCCCTCTCGGGCCTCATACTTTAGGGGGCATCTGTTACACAGTAATTTGTCACCGTCCTTACCATTCCCCATCCCGCACAATGGAGGACCCGTTCCGTGACCTGTGGACATTGTCATGCCTGGAAATCATCATCAATGCATCCCTCTGAACATGAGCTTCATTTTCCCTTGAGACATCTCCTTGCAAAAGTCATGAAAAACATCCCTTTTGGCATTGGCGCGGGCAAGCAGTTCAGTACTCGCGCCAATGGGAAAATCAATGCAAAGAGGTCGCGCCACCTGGCGCTCTGTCATAGAGCCGTAGTCGCGCCACCCAATTTGGGAGTTGTTTTTTTAAATATGGATGGCGGGAGTTGAGTTTTAACAAATTCACAAACCATCACCTATCTTGAGTTGGGAGGTTGGCTGCAGGAGTTCTATGGAGGGAAGTGGTTTTGCCACCTCCCATGGAACCTTCCTTGTTGATAGGGCCAATCCCATAATAATAGGGATCCCAACTCCTCCTTCCCCATCTATAAAAGCTTGCTCAGATCAATGGAAAGCTAGTCTTGAAGTGCCTAAGCTCTGAATCTCCATATTCCCAAGAGCCTTTGTGTTGTAAAGCACCCTCTCTTTCCCTTAAGGCTGACTCAAGTGAGGAGACCATTGTCACGAGACTCTGGAGAGGTTTTCCCTTTCCTTGGCAAGCTTTGCGAGACGTGGACTACTGGAAACCCGTCCGAAGGAGACCGCGACGTCAGAACTTGGTTGTAATCTTTCTTCGCTGGTTATTTAATAGATGATTATGATTATGGTTCCACTTCGTTTTCCATCATGTTAATGCGAGTAATGTCCTTTCTGACTGATGTTTAGTTACGTATGCTGGTTTCTATGCTTGTATCTGTTCGTTTCTTCTGTGTGCAGGTGTTCATTCGCGGAGATCGTGGAGGGATTGTGATCTGCCGAGGCTGAGGAACGGGGACGCTTCTTCTTCAGATCCTAGCGTTGGAATCCAGGTAGGCTTCTATCTCCAGCCTTTTCATTCGTAATTAGGAACCTGCATCATGACATTGTTTGTTTGTTGCTAGACCCCTGCTGGGCTAGTAGGGATGCTTATACGTCATGAGAGGGGGATTTACCCTCCTCCTTGATCATGGGGATTGTTTCATGGGGAATTTGTTTAGAGTGAAATTAAGCATTTTTTTAGAATCAATGGCACTCCTTTCTTCGTGTAGCCTTGCAAAGATTGAGCATTCAGGGATCAATTCTCTCCTCAATTAAAAAAAAATCTTATCTTCCAAGCATTGATACAAGGATCATAATTGAAAATCGTTGCGACTTTCTTCGATGATGTTGCATAATATCGTCCCTAAAAAGAATGGATTGGGGGTCAAATATTCATCAACAATTCCCATTTATTCTGTGTAAATAATGGACCAGCCTCAAATAATTATGTTGAATTATTTTCTTTGAACACTCTTTTAAAAATTGCAAAAGCACAAAACCTTACCACTCTACATGTTTATGGCGACTTAAAAGTTGTTATAGATTAGATGACTGGGTCTTCTTGGCTAAGTAACTACACTATGTTTCCTTTATATCAAAATATTCTTTCAATCCTTCTACAATTCACACATATAACTTTTGAACACATTTACAGGGATAAAAATCAAGGGTTTGATGCCCTCTCAAAGAATGGTTTGGAAATGGACAAAGGCACAACAAAACTTATTGAATAAAAGGATTATCAATCCATTAAATCTCATCTCAACCTTTGGAAATAACTAAATTTGGTGTTCATATGGATATGCATAGATTTTTTACTATGCTCACATAGGTGATAGATTTGGCACACATTTATTTTTTGGGATAACTACAAGGAATAATTTACAAAAGGAAAAAAAAAAACTATTTTAGAAGCTTATCTATGATCCATTTTCAGGACTACTCTTCCTGTATCTTTTTTATTATATATTGTTTGTATGGCTATTAAACATAACATAAAGTGAAAAAATGACTCTCTCAAGCTCTGGCATAAATACAATTATTTTGTACAAAACAATAGTCATGATGCTTTATTTGTAAGCATACTTTTTGGGCTATAACAACCATATAAATGCTACGAGCATATATGGATGTATATTATTTCATAAATAATATTACAAGATTTTTTATCTGGGAAAAAAATATAAAGCTACAACCAATAAATTCAAAAATACAAAGCATATTTTTATCATAAATTAATCATGTTAAAGTTTTGATCTCTAATTTAAAGTTGTAAATTGTGTATTACATTTGAATCTTATTAATAGTGTGTGCGTGTGTAGTGTAAGAAAACTTTTGATGCAATTCCTTAGAAGGGGATAAAAAAATATTGGAGTCCCTTTTGGATTAAGGGCTATAGTGATAAAACTATATGAGATGATCATTACGAAATTCAAAACTATATGAGATGGTCATTATGAAATTTAAAACTATTAATGGTTATTTAAAGGAGATCAATTAAGAAAGGTTTCCCTCCATCACCAACTATTTTAATATTTATGATTTATAAATTATTATGTATACTCCATTGCAAAAAATCATCAACATTTTTATAATTGTTATTGGATAAACCACAAATATACAAGAATTGACTCATACATACACGTGTCTTTATTGGTTAATATATATAGTCAACATGTGTATCACATACAAAGTTTTGTTATGATCCATTCCCTAACTTTCTAGGAACCCTAGGTAGCCATAAAATCATGCTACATTTGTTTGTAATTCAAATTTCCAACAAACTATGCTTTTGTTCCTTGAATAACTTGAACATTAATTCATCTAGTGAGATTAATACACAAGTTAACCCACACATCAAAGGTTTTTGCAAGTATTATAATTTCCTTGTAGATGAGCATGCAGTCAAATTATAACAATAATAAATAACGCTATAGTTGTTTTAATAGTTTTTCAGAGCAATTATATTGTTCTAGAATCAATCTAAATTCAATAGTCAATGGTTGTCCAACAATTTCTTGATAGCAAGGGTTTAGCCAAGAAAATATCATTAGCTTAGTTGACCTTAATAACCCACATATTTTTAGTCAATTTATTCTTTCTAGACATCTTATGCATCAATTGGATTCTAATTAGGTTCTCGTTGACGAGTGATCAATGCTCACATTGGGTCTCATATCTAAGGTTCTAATCAAACTTAAAATTTTAAAAATTGTTAAAATATGAATCTAAAATAACTCATGATGTTTAGTATATGTTGTTGATGCATGGGAACCATCCATCATTTGATTTCAAAAGAGGATTTTCTCCACCTGCATTGTTGCCATAATGTACAACATTATTCTTGTTTCATTTTGTTATCATTTCTCGAGGCAATGTTCAATTGATTTCAAGTGGTTGAATATGAAAACCCATCATTGCTTCCCCCATTGATCTCTCTTATTCAATCAATTACTCATTAATGAATAGTTGGTTATGATTATTTTATCATCCAATAAACCTTGTATGATTTTTTTTTTCTCATAAATTATTATTCATGTGCTATAGTCTCCTCTTATATTGTTGTCACCCACTAGGAAGAAGGCTACTCCAATATACTTTTCAACCCAAGCTCATTATTACACAATTAGCTTCATAATTCACTCATTATTATATTTATTTATCTCATGGTTTTTCTAGTGTCTTCAATCAAGCATGATCAGTAGCAAATATTTCACACAACATCAATGTTCCTCAACAAATTTTCTCAAGCACCTTCAATATAAATCAACCTCTTATACTTTCATCCATGAAAAAATATTTTAGCTTATAGGTATTCTTGGTCTCACTATTTCTTTCTTGTTTGAATAACCCTCATTTTTTGTTACTATCACCTAGACCAAATGAAGGAAGCAAAGGCTCCAATGTTGTAATCGTCTAGATTACACACATGCATTAAAGAAAAAAACTACATTGGAGCGAAAACACAAATGATACTCAAGAGAGAGATGTTTTTGAAGGTTTAACAAAAGAGTTCATATTCCTTCTTCAAGTGTATTTATACAATAGAGAAACAACTGGATTGATTTTACTCGCTCCAAATAATCTTTCATTAGGTTATTTTAAATCATATATTCAATTATTCTAATGCCCAATGTCTTAAGGTATGATGAATTTTACATATTCCTAAGAGGCCTTCAATCAACACCCATAGAGAGCACTCCAATGCATTCCTTATAGAGGCACATTAGATAAAATTTGAATTTTCTTTTTGTTATCAAATACACAGGAGTGCCATAAGATACTAAGAGCATTATTGCATATATATGTAAGAAGCACCAAACTAGGTTTAGACATCTTGTTAGAAAATATGAGTGTTTATTAAAATAAAATAAAACAAAAATACAAATAAGTGGTGCATTTAATGAAAAAGATACACATTAGTGTTCTTAACAAAGAATAATCTATAATTTAAAAAAAGAGAGTCCTGAACATATAAACACACTAGTGCACCTGATTGTTGGGTGCACTGGTTTGGGGTAAAATTTAAAAATAAATAAATAATACCAAGCCATTAATTTATTTTTTACCTTTGATTTATTTCTTCCATCCATACAAGCACTAGTGTTCATCATCCATGTGCAACCACCTTGTTGTCTATTATTAGTGATATTGTGTTCCTAGATTCCTTGATTTCTTCACTTCATTTGTGGATCTAGTTCGTTGTTGAATTTTGTAAAATGGTAATATATTTTGAATTTTCACCTACATGAAAACCATTCCTCCTTAACAAGGAAGAGACTAAATAAATTTCTTGTTACCTTATTTAAATTTTTAATGGATGAAAAAATAATGCCTTAAATTTGCTTCTTCTTTTTCAACCTTTTTGTGGTTCCTCCAAATCATTTGATTTGCAATGGACTGTGTTTTGTACTATAAATTTACATTTTTCACCATTAGTGATGTGTTGATTTACATTGAGTGCACTAGTAAAATAATAAAAACATTAAAAAACCCACAAATTTTCAATGCTCTTCATCATATTAGGTGACATTGTACTTTGTGATTTTTAATATTTAAGCACATCATTGAGGATTTTTTATGAAAATTATCTTGGACTTGTTAGTGATTTATATAATACTATATGGTGCCATCTTTAATGCTTCTCAATATTATAAAACACCATTGAGTGTTTTCTATATAAAAAGACTTCATACTTGTTAAGGCCCTAGCAAATGCATGGATGCACTACTATCAATGCTTCTCTACATATTGCATGCATTGAAAGGTTTTGATTAAATAAAACATTTTCTTTTACCTTTTGGTGAATATCAAAATGCTTAATAACATCACTACTAGTGCTCTCGTACATCACAAGCACGATCATTGAACATAAATATTAATTTTGATTCACTAAATTTGTTAGTTATTTATAATTGGTCTATAAATTTCCATGGATATTCCACTCGATAGTTCATCACAACATATTTGATAAAATTATACTTAAAATTCCAAAATTTACACTATGAAGGTTTATTTATTTTTAGATTTTTATATCTATAATTTTTTGTTGTTTTTGTTTAATGTGCAAATTATAATTATGTAGAAAATAGAGAACATTGAAATAAAACTTACAAACCACAAATTGACACAAGATATAACTTAGGAAACCATTTTGGGAGAAAGCATGGTTGGAAGGTGAGGCCTCTTTGCTCTCTTTCTCTTAATGGAAAATGAATGCAAGTACAAAGAAGTAAGGATTGTTGCCCATGGGCTGCTATAATGCATTAATTCTCTCTATTTTCTCTCTCCCTATACAATATCTGGCTATTCTTCTCATCCATGGAACAAAAGGCACTCAAATATAATGAAACCCATTTTTCTCGTAGTGGCATGATTATAGCATATCACGATATCCTACTAATGGTTAAGTTTGACTCCTTCAACTCTTAGCTAGAGTTACCATATCAAATCTTATAGATTATTTTTCATCATGGTCACGTGGATAGCCCCTTTTCCATGAATAATGGAGGTTGATGTGGTATCCTCTTGAATTATGATGGTCTAAATAGGACGGTTAATTTCCGGGTGGCATAAATTTTGCATACAAACTCTGATTGAAGTAATTATTGCACTGTTGAAAAATTATTCACATGTAGAATATGAAAAAAACATGTTGTGCCTAAGCATAAAAGTTTTATCCGTAAAAAAAAATTGTTTGATGCCTCAAAATGCTCTTAAAATGTTTCATACCCCAATTTTCCAAACTGGGTGTAACAAATAACAATAGGTATGTGAGTTGATTCCTCCACTTTTTCTAATTTGAAAGCATCGAGATGGATGAAAATTGATATAGAGATATAATATAGATCACACCTCCCCATTTTGGGAGGATTTTGGTCCCCAAAAGCTTCTACCAAATAAGGTGATGGAAATTGTTCTCCAACTTCTCTCAGGTGTACCATTTAGCTTTAATTGGAAGTTGTCCTTTTACCCCAAGCTTCCAAAGGTCATGTTTCCCATGTCTTGTAGTTCTAGACCTATTCTATAAAAATATATCTTCTATCAACTTTTCTTAAGAATATGGTGACAAATCCTCTACAGAAGGTAAGCCTTATTTTTCTTCTTGATCTAACATGGAAGGCTCATAGAGTTTCAAATTATACACATTCACAATTGATTAAATGCACATGTATGGGGGTAGATTGAGTCTATCAAGGTTATCTCCTACCCTTTCTAGTATCTCAAAGAGGCCATATAATGAGCCTTGATTTTCTTACCAGGAACCTGTAGCCTCTCCTTGTTAAACTGTAACCATACTTTTTCTCCCACCTTGAATGACTTCTATTTTCAATGTTGATCATGCATGGAATTATAATTTTCTTGTGACTTTTGTGGTGTCTCATGTACCTATATATGTATTTTCCTGACCTTTAAAAAAAAAAGCTTTCTTTCCTTAAGGCATCCCCTATAATATCCTTCCTCACTCCTCCTTACTTCCCATATGTAATATATAAAGTTGAAGGTGGAAAATATCCAAAACAAGTTTCAAATGGGGACTTACTAGTAGAATTTTGAGCTAATGTATTATAAGAGTGTTTTGTATATACCATTTTTTCATCTGAGGTATTCAAAAGCTTCTTATTATAACCCCTCAAAAGTTTCACCAAAGCCTTGTTGAATACTTCTATCTAAGCATATAATGTTGTAGACCTCTTTAACTTCATGTCCATCTTCTCCCAAAATGTAGTCCAAAATTCACTAACAAATATTGTGCCTCTGTCTAAAATGATGCTCCTCGGTATCCCAAAGTGCACCTAGGCATGTCCAAAGAAAATTTTTGTTTCTTATTTCCCATTAATGGTCCTTTAAAATGGAATAAGTAGTCATGCCCCTTCTTGGGTTTTAGTAAAACTCCCACAAATTCCATGGAATTTCTTTCCCAAGGATGAGTGGGTACATGTAGGGGATGATGTTAGGTCCCTATATTACTAGTATAATCCCGTAGTATTGTTAGTGTAACCCCATTATTGTTATTATTGTACCCTTGTAACCCCCATATTGTTATTATTGTGCCCTTAAATTATTATTGTTAGGTCGGCTAGGATTACATTGTGCCCCATGGACTCCTATATATAGAAAGGAGGTTTTGTAATTTGAATCATCCAAGAATTGTTCATTCATGTAATGTATTGGAGGTTTCCCCCTCGAAGTGGCTTATTTCTAAGGCGTTGATATCTATTTTCTTATATTTTTGGAGTTGGTTTCACAACATTTGGTACCAAAGCTTTGGATTCTAGGGTTTTCGCTGCTCCAAACCAGTCATCGTGGAATTTTCGCTATAACTTTGTTTCTATGAAGGTTCAAAAGCTGAAATTTTTAGAGTGAACAGATGAAATCCTAAGGAACATTTTCACAAAATTTCAGATCTTGGTTCGCAATATTTTCGGAGATATGATCTGTGGAAGTTAGGGCTTTTTGTAGGATCCTGAATTTAACCTAAACAGGTCATCGCAGAATTTGTGCTATAAAGTTTTTTATAAGAAGTTTAAGAAGCTAAAATTTTTAGAGAACGAAGCTGAAATTCTGAGGAACATCGTCGCAAAATTGCAGAGCTTGGTTCGCAATATTTTCAGAGATATGATCTATGGAAGTTAGGTCTTTTTCAAGCTCCCGAATTTCATCTCAAAGAGGTTATCGTGGGAAAATATTCATAACTCTCTCTCTGAGCATCGGATTGGAATTCTGTAAAATGTGGTCGCAAACACACGGACTGTAGTTTATTTTCTATTAATTTCAGAGCCAAAGGAGGAAATAGTGACACGTGGCAAGTCGTACAAGTTCGCTCTACTGAACCAATCCATAATTAAGTCATTGTGGGAGATTGGACATAACTTTTCCTTGAAGAATCCAAATCAGGTCAGACCTGTGACATTTGAAAGAAGCTTCATAGGGATACTACAAGGCCAAATTTTAGATATTGAGGATCTACAATTACAGAGATAATTCAATTTCAATATAGAGCTCCTCAAAAGAAATTAAAAGGTGTGTATATTGTTTTTTCCCGAATTGCATAGGTCTTTTTTGAAGAATCAAGTTGAATTGATTCCAAGGGTATACTGTAGAATATATATCAGCATTAGATTCTAAAATGTCCCCTAAAAATAATTCAACACCCATCAAGCCTTTAGAAGGCTCTACTATGACTCATGAAGACAAAGAATGGCAACATGACATATCAAATTTACAAGAGAAAGTGCAACAAATTTCGCTCTTGCAAAGAGCAACAAAAAATGACATGGAAGTTTTGAAGAAAGGCATGGAAACTAAGATGGATGGTTTGAAGAAAGGCATGGAATCTAAGATGGATGGTTTGAAGAATGGCATGGAATTTAAGATAGATGGCATGGAAGCTAAGATAGATAGCATGGAAGCTGGCATGGAATCTAAGATGGATGACATGGAAGCTAAGATCGATGAAAAAATGAAAAACATGAAGAATGATCTAAAAGCAGACATGGAAGGTTTGACAAAGTTGATACAAAAAATGTTTCCTAATGGTGAAAAGATAGTAGAGGAAACTCATGATGAGAAAAAAATAAATGTTAATCGTGATTTCATAAACTCTAATGTTGGCGGGAAGAACCACCATATTCAAAAAATGGATATGAGGAAGTTTGATGGAAAGGATCCTGTAACATGGATACTACAGATGGAGCAATATTTTGATCTCCATAACGTGAAAAACATGCAATAGGTATGCATTGCAACTTTACATTTAGAACAAAATACATTTGTATGGTATTGATGGCTTTGCTCCCGTAAAAAAATTGTCACTTGGTCAATTTTTACGGAGGAAATGATAGCACATTATGAGGATACAAAGAGCAACACCTTCTTTAGCCATTTGATAAATCTCAAACAAAAGGGTTTAGTGGGGGAGCACATTGAGGACTTCCAAAAATTGAATATAAGGGTAACTGATATTCCAGAGGAACACAGGATTGATCTCTTCATATGTACTTTAAAGGATAACATCCAACATGAAGTTCGCGTTTTGGAACCTGATTCATTGGAGAAGGCATTCAGGTTGGCAAGAAAAATTGAATGTAAAATTATGGCGACAAGGAAGCCTACCACTCACTTCTATAAAGAGGGAAGTGTCGCTACTCCCAGATTTCAACAACCTACAAGGTTGACACCACAACAATTGGAAGAAAAAAGAGCAAAGGGGCTTTGCACAATTGTGATAACAAATACACTGAAGGTCATAAGTGTGTTGAGAAGAAATTATTTTACATAGATTGTGAAGAGGAAGAAGAAAATGAATAAGAAGAGGATATACACCAGGAACCAACACTAGAAGAGGAAGAAATGAGTCCGACCATATCATGTAATGCATTAGCAGGAATTACCACTCCTCAAAATCTTAAGATAGAAGGACATATCAAGAAGAAAAAGGTAATAGTGTTGATTGATTCAGGTAGTACCCATAATTTTATTCATTGTAAGGTAGCCAAGGAATTGAATTGTTTCCTATACCCAGCACCAGAATGTCAAGTGATGGTTGCAAATGGAGGAACTATAAATTGTTCTGGAAAATGCCATAATATCAAGCTAACCATGGGGGAATATGTATTGACTAGTCCAATGCTTTCCATTCCTATGGGAGGTGCTGATGTTGTACCAGGAGTACAATGGTTACAATCTTTGGGGACGGTAGCTTTTAATTTTCAAGAACTTTTCTTGAAATTTTTTTCAGAAGGAAAGGAAGTCGAATTACGGGGTATTGCAGGGAAGCCGGGAAAGATAATAATCTCTAATGTCATGACAAAGCTTCTAAAGAAAGAACAACGAGGCGTAATTGCACAATTATGCTCACTAGAAGTTCCAACATCAAAATCATCTATTTCTATAGATCTCCAAAAAGTCTTGGACAATCATTCCAAGGTGTTTGAAACTCCCAAAGGGCTCCCACCTATTCGTGATCATGATCATGCTATTCATTTGATTCCAGGAAGTGTTCCTCCAAACATCAGGCCTTATAGATATCCTTACTTCCAAAAGAGCGAAATTGAACGTATGATTGCAGAAATGTTAGAGGCGGGCATAATTCAACCTAGTCAAAGTTCTTTCTCTGCTCCTGTAGTATTGGTACACAAGAAGGATGGATCATGGCGAATGTGTCCGGATTATAGGGAGCTCAATAAGCTCACCATTAAAGATAAATTTCCCATTCCTGTGATTGATGAATTATTGGTTG